>JBAMDN010000952.1:0-11260 GCA_037074945.1 Tetracladium marchalianum
GTTATCAACCCACTCGTGGAATGACTTGGAAGTTCTGATCGCCCAAGTCTGCTCAGAATGCACTGGGATAGCAGTGCGAGAGATTGGCCTAAATACATCTTTCTTCTCTCTCGGCATCAATTCAATTTCTGCCATTTCGCTTGCACGCGAACTTCGAAAGGTCACGGATAGAAAAGTTGAGAAATATCGGATGTACTCAAACATTCATCAGTTACGAGACTTGCGGAAAAACTTTCGTCGAGCGAATCGGATCCGACAGTGTCAAATGACGAAGTGAAACGAGATCACCTTGACATCGGACTTGACCAAATATTCTATAACTCCCTAGATACCAGAGATTTAGTAATCCTGGGCATGAGGTTGCAAAGATCCTTCCCTGTACTCCTTTACAAGAAGCGATGCTTTCTGCTGCGGAGACTCAAACCAAAATTTCTATGGCAACGAAGTTATATTTGACATTATTGGCGATGCGTTAAGACTCAAGAAATGCTGGGTGGAAATGGTGAATCGACATGAGATATTACGCACCTGCTTCGTTGGCACCGACTTACCACAGCATCCATATGTACAGATTGTGCTGAGGCATTATGAATTACAATTCGGGGAGTGCAAAAGTTTCGAACCTTTGGGCACGAAACCTCCCTACCGTATTCAGATGAGAACAATGGGGAACGCAACTAAACTGGTTATTTTAATGCACCATGCTCTCTATGATGCCATGGCATTCGAAGTGTTGTATGCCGAAGTGGAGAAACTCTTACCGGGGAGACTCACTCCCCACACCAGTCTACTTCGACCCGTTCTTGAAATACATCCAGTACAACCAACACCGCCAAGAGTGATCAGTTCTGGGAAGCCACCATGAAGGACTTTGTACCTGCAAAGATGGAAAATGCATTTCACGGATGTTTCGATAAAAGAGAAGTCAGCCCATACTCACGACTTCAAACTGCGGTGATGCCGTTCTCTCACACCTGGATTGAGTCCAAGCTGAAGAGACATGGCACTTCGCTCTTGGCGGCTTGCCATACAGCTTGGGCATCATTAATTTCGACCCGCCTTCAGATAGCAGACGTCTGTTTCGGAAGCATCGTCAGTGGACGTGCCATTCCCGTGGATGGAATCGACCGTCTTGTAGCTCCTTGTTTCAACACTATTCCAGTCCGCCTAGCCAACACCCAAAAGTCCAGTTATTTAGATGCCTTTCGTAAATTCCAACTACTCAGCGCCGAATCCCTACCATTCCAGTTCACTCCACTTCGACGCATCCAATCCAGATGCAGTGCTGATGGTACTCGTCTGTTTGATACTCTTTTCATTTTGCAGCAGCCTGCAAAAGAGCTTGATTCTACGATCTGGAAAATCCGGGAAGACTCCGGCATAATGGACTTCCCTCTTGTTTGCGAGGTTGTCACAAAAGCGGCCGATAATTCCATGGAGGTGATTCTGCACTCCCACACCTCGTTATTTTCCGAAGACGAGTCAAGCGAACTTCTGAAATTATTTGAGCGCAACTTGGAAGCCGCACTGGAGAATCCGAGAAGGCAGATGTTGTCGTCCCGGGTCAAGGAATTGATTATCAACAGGGCACAAACACAAGATGAGCCAAGGCTCGACAAGCCAGAAAGTATAACAGGATCTAGAGAAATGACCCCGACCGAGAAATCACTGAGAGACGTTATTGCGCTTTTTACAGATGTGCCAGTGGAAAAAATTGGAAAAGATGTGACCGTTTTCCGGCTCGGCCTCGACAGTATCAGCACCGTGCAAATTGCGACTCGCCTTCGCAAGCAAGGTTACAAAGTTCTTTCCAGTGACATCCTTGAGCACCCAACAATTTCAAAACTTGCTACTCATTTATCCTGTGCCTCTAGACAGAGCAAAGAGAAGACAACTTTTAATTTCGAAGCGTTCGACAAACTTCATCGGGCCTCAGTTTGTGCCAAGACTGGAATCCAATCTTCACATATTGAGGCCATTCGTCCGTGTACTGCCGTTCAGAAGGGAATGATTGCACAAACTCTACATTCAGATGGAGGAGAGTATTTCAATAGCATATGGCTTGAACTCCACGCCGATATGCCTCTGTCAAAGTTTAAGGCCGCTTGGGAAGAAGTCTGCTCAAAACATCACATGCTTCGGACAAGATTTGCACAGACAGAGGATTCTCGTTACCCCTTTGTGATGATCACCTATCGGCAAGAAGTATTTTCCTTGCCATGGTTCAAAGAGGGAGAAGCCTCTACTGCAGATATACAGCTCCCGCCTTGGAGCCTGGCATTGACCAAAGACAATGGCAAAAATGTTATCATTTTGCGCATTCATCATTCTTTGTATGATGCACAATCAATGCAAATGATTCTCTCAGATCTCTCAAAGATATGCACGGGAAAAGATGTTAGCAGCCGGCCGCCAATTGACCACTTACTTGAAGCAATTCTCCAATCCACCGAAGCTGATCAAGAATCCAAACAAGCTTTCTGGCAGCAACCTGAGAACAAAATCATCATCAACCGCTTCCCGGATCTCACTCCTCTAAGAATTCTAGGTAAAACCAGCTCAGTGCGTCAATTACTTTCTAAGTCACCGACTGCTGAGCTTGAAAGGAGATGTAGAGATGTGGGAGTTACGATGCAAGCAGCTGCACAGGCAACGTGGGGAAAAGTTCTGGCAGCATATACAGGAGAAACATCTACCACTTTTGGAATCACGCTTTCTGGCAGATCTGTATACGAGAGCTCAGAAAGTATCTCGTTCCCAAGCATTGTCACTCTTCCAGTTTCATGCGCTGTTTCTGGTACCAATTCGGAACTTCTTCACCGGACAATGACTTCCAATGCCTTGCTTCATAAACATCAATTTGCGCCTCTAACTTTGATTCAGAAGTGGGGAGGACATCCCGAGGGCAAGATCTTCGATACACTGTTTGCTTATCAGAAAGTCTCAGATATAGAAGATGAGGTCAACACGCCATGGAAGGTTGTTCGAGAAGACGCCTCTGTAGATTATGCTGTCTCTCTGGAAGTCCAGCCAACGAAATCTGGACAATTGATGCTCAGATTAACTTTCAGGGAAAATCTTATTCCCTTACAACATGCCGATCTAATACTTCGGCAATATGATGAATTACTTTTGAACATTCTAGACAAGCCGAACGACATGTGCGATATAGCCCCCGATTTTGGGGCAGAATTGCTCTCCATCACACCCGCTAAGCACAATGTACTTCCTGGCTCCGTTACGCTGCTCCATGAATTTGTTGAGAGAGGTGCACTCAAATGGCCAGAAAAGACAGCTTTCGAGTTTGCCACGAAATTGGAACCTGGAAAGTTCCAAAGCCGAACATGGACCTACACGCAGCTTGATCAAGAAGGCAACAAAATTGCAAACCTTTTGGTGGATCATGAAGTTAAACCTGGCCAAATAGTTGGAATCTGCTTCGACAAATGCGCCGAGGCTTCTTTCGCTATCGTTGGCATCCTTAAGGCCGGTTGCTCTTATGTGGCACTAGATCCAACTGCTCCGATTGACAGATTGAAGTTCATCGCCGAAGATTCTGGTGCAAACATAATTCTCACAGCTGGAAAGCCGAGCCAAAATATCACAGGAGTGATTGAGTCAGAGATCATCAACTTGGATGTGCCAACAGTTCTTGCAAATTACTCAAGCACGCCACCTCATCTCACCCGAACTATCGTACCGGAAGATGTCTCGTATTGTTTATATACCTCCGGAACGACAGGAACACCGAAGGGTTGTCTCATTACCCATGACAGCGCCGTTCAAGCGATGTATTCTTTCCAAATTCTCTTCGATAACCACTGGACCTCGGAATCCAAATGGCTTCAATTCGCATCTTTCCACTTTGACGTCAGTGTTTTGGAACAATTTTGGAGTTGGAGTGTTGGAATTTGTGTAGCGTCCGCGCCACGAGATTTAATCTTCGAGGATATCCCAGGAGCGATTCGGCTGCTTCAAATCACCCACATTGATCTCACACCCAGTCTGGCACGACTCGTACATCCCGATGAAGTTCCCTCGTTGTGCAGAGGCGTGTTTATTACAGGTGGAGAGCCCCTCAAACAGGAAATCTTGGATGTCTGGGGTGAGCATGCTTGTGTTTATAACGGATATGGACCTACCGAAGCGACGATTGGCGTGACAATGTTTCCTCGCGTTCCACGAAACGGAAATCCATCTAATATCGGTCCTCAGTTCGAGAACGTGGGCTCTTTTGTTCTCAAGCCTGGGACTTCATTACCTGTCTTACGTGGTGGTGTTGGCGAGCTCTGTGTGTCCGGCAAATTGGTTGGAAAAGGCTATCTCAATCGCCCCGAATTGACCGCTGAGAGGTTTCCTAATCTAGAGGGGTTCAATGAGCGTGTTTACAGAACAGGTGATCTTGTTCGCATTCTACACGATGGAAGCTTCATTTTCCTTGGCCGTGCCGACGATCAGGTTAAACTTCGAGGTCAGCGCCTGGAGCTCATGGAGATTAACGAGGTTATTAAACAGGGCGTTACGGGCTTAGATCAAGTGGTAACGCTAGTTCTCAAGCATAGTACTCAGCAGAAAGAACAACTCGTGTCTTTCTTTGTCACTGCTATTTCATTCGACGATCACGAAGAGGGAAGTCTGATTTCTGAAATGAGGGATGCTTGTAAAGCTCGTCTTTCCGGATATATGGTTCCAACTCACTTCATTCCCATTAAGAGACTGCCACTTAGTGCCAATAACAAGGCAGATACCAAACAGCTTACCGCCATATACAACAATCTTAGTGTCGAAGATTTGCAGAAGTTGAGCCAGTCCAGTCAGAACGTCAAAGAATGGACAGAAAAGCAGAAATCAATCGTCTCTGTTATTGCCAACATTTTACAAGTTGAGGAGACTGCAATCACTCGCAGCTCAAACGTATTTGAGCTGGGTCTGGACTCGATTTCCATAATCGGCTTTTCGCGCGGCTTACAATCGTCTGGTTTCGAAAACGCCAAGCTCTCATTGGTGAAAAGCAACCTTTCAATCGAAGGACTTGTGACGGCTCTGCTTCAAGAATCTGCAGCAAATCATAGCAAAGAAAACGCCTATGTTGCTGCAACACAGAGAATTGCAGCATTTTTACAAAGAAATCTTGTCTCGATCTGTAAAGAATTGGATGTGGAGGCGTCGGAAGTTGAGGGCGTTGCTCCTTGTACACCTGTCCAGGAAGGAATGATCTACAGATTCCTTGAGAGCGATTCCGCGTTGTATTTCAATAAGTTCGCATTCCAAGTTGAGAAAACCGTGGATATATCAGAATTGCGCTCCGCGTGGGAACTGGTCATCGAGCGCCTTCAAATTCTGAGGACCATGTTTGTGGAGACTGATGATGGATATGCCCAGGTTGTACTGAAACAGAATGGAACGCCATTCAAGTTTGTCAATCGTGACTACAATCAAGTTTCTAAGTCTCTCGCTCTGAAGCAACCTTTCAGTATTGCAATCACGCCAACACCTTCTGGTCACATTATGAACCTTCAACTTTTCCATGGACTTTATGATGGAAATTCTTTGACAATACTACTTCGTCGTGTAATTGATGAATATCTCCGGAAAGATGCTATTGATTATGGTCCATTGTTTCAATTATCCTTACCTTTTGGTCCATTGGTCCAGGTTCCAGAAGCCGAAGCATTTTGGACGAAACATCTTGACACTTGGTCCTCCAAATCAATTCCTCAGATCAGCAAATCTTCCGAAGATATCGTTGCGACCAGCGAGATCAACAGCCTCTATTCTTTCGAAAATCTAAGAACTAAACTCGGTGTTTCCCATCAATCAATCGTTCAAGCGGCGTGGATCTCAGTACTTCAAACAATCACAAAGTCATCCGTCACGCTTGGCATGGTCACATCTGGTCGCGCGATTGATTTTGAGGGTGCTGAGAAAGTTATCGGCCCGCTTTTCAACACAATCCCTTTTCATATCACAATGGGATCTAGTATAGAGGCTAAAGAATTAGTATTGAAGTGCCACGATTTCCATATGAAAATGCAAGATTTTCAACACACTCCCTTGAAGGACATTCAAAGGTGGAGTCCAGCGAAGCCAGGAGAAAGCCTCTTCGATACAATCTTCGTGTTCCAAAGACCAGAGAATGGAGATAACAGTTTTGCAGAGAGTGTGTGGAGCCAAATTGATGGGGAAGTCAAAGCTGATGTGAGTATTGATATCGGAGTTTTGGGAAGATAGACTGACCATTATAGTATCCACTTGCGTTCGAAGCCACTTTGAGCCCTAACAGCTGCAATCTTGAGCTGGTACTTGTCGCTCAAGGATCTTACATTTCACAGGATAAGGCCGAACATCTTTTGCTACAATTTAAAACCACGCTCTTGAAATTTTTGGAAACTGGTGCGACAAATACGGTGGAAGGCAGTGGTCATACTGGGGTATCCAATACATATAACGCTACAGCAAATGCAATATCAACCACAGCCTCGCAAACCTCTTTCAATTGGACACAACAATCAGAGCAGATCCGAATAGAAGTTGCGTCACTCGCAAAGGTTCAAGAAGATTCTGTCAACGAAAATTCATCGATATTTGAACTCGGACTTGATAGCATTGATGTGATCAAGCTCTCGTCTCGCTTGAAGAAGCAAGGAATCGAAATACCTGTTAGCGCCATCATCAAATCACAGTCAATCTCTCAAATGATGGAAAAGATATCCGAAAAGACCAGTCAAACACACCAGACCCCGCCAGGAGAGCTGCTCGCCACAATGAGCCAGGAGTTGAGATCATATCTTCAAAAATGTCATTGTTTGGACGACGTAGAAGATGTCTTACCCGCTACTCCATTGCAGCAGAGCATGGTCAGCGAGATGATACGGTCAAACTATGAACGGTACTTCAATGTCGAAGTTTTCAGACTGAACAGTGGAGTCGATATCGACAAGCTCAACAATGCCGTCAAAAGTGTTGTTGAAAAGTCACCAATTCTTCGAACAACCTTCGCCGAAGTTCAGGATCCAAAATCCGCGGTCAGTTTTGCTCAGATCGTTCGCAGCAATAATTCCGATCATGTTCAAGCGATAATCAAAAAACGGGAATTACCAAACACGAGTATCGAAAAGTATCTGGAGGGGTACAGAACAGAAGCAAGGAAATCCGCTAGCAACGACGGGGAATTGTTGCAAATTGTATTCCTTGACGGCGGAGACGTGCAATATATGGTTATGGCGATTTCGCATGCACTTTACGATGGTAGCTCACTTCGAGCACTCCACGATGACTTCTCTTCCGGATATCGTGCGGAGTTCTCCTCAAGACCAGATTACAAAATCTTTCTGGAACAAGTTTTCCAGTCGACCACAAACGAGGCGAAAAGTTTTTGGAAGACAACAGTTTCAAACCTCCCCAAGTCAACTTTCCCGAGGAAGGAAACCACAGATATTAATTCAGTCAACTGTCTGGAGAGAAAGTCACGTGTATCACTCAAAGATGTTGAGTCTCTTTCCAAATCATCAAAGATTACTTTACAGACTATTGGTCAAACCTGCTGGGCTATTGTTCTTGCAAAACTGATGGGCGAACTTGATGTTGTGTTTGGATCCGTTCTATCGTGTCGAGACACAGAAGAATCTGGAGAGATTATGTTTCCATTGATGAACACTGTTGCAGTGCGGTCAGTTATTCACGGCACACCCGGTGAATTGCTCAAATACATGCAAAATATGAGCGACTCTATTCGTCAATATCAGCATTTCCCTCTTGGGACTGCCCAGGCATACGCATTGGCAGCTAGTGCGGACGTCGGTATAGTGGGACAAACCACTTTGTTCGATACATTGTTCATTTATCAGGGCCGGCGAGCTACCGTCACCGAAAAGCCCCTCTATCACTCTATTTTTGGCGTCTCAGATGTTGAATTCCCTGTTTGTGTGGAGATGGAAATTGTCGATGATTGTCTTATGTGGACAGCTGCTTGCAAGCCAATCGTGTCAGTTGAGACAACCCAGATTATTGATTATCTCGAGACTGTTCTGGAAAACTTGATTTTACTGCCTCAATCACAAATCATTCAGTCAAGTGCAGAAGGTACCTCTGTTTGCGGATTACCGAGATTTAGGACAAGCAATGAAAAGTCCAGCTCTCATGGAAATGCTATTTCAATTGCTGGCGACGACGACATATGGTCGAAAATTGAAACTAATATCCGTCGAGCCCTTCATGAGCTTTCCCAAGTTCCGGAAGCAGATATCAAGAAGAATTCCACCATTTTCCATCTAGGTCTTGATTCAATTCTGGTGTTGAAATTACCTGCCTTGTTGAGAACATATGGAATCAGTCTTCGAGTTTCCGACATTCTCAGACAACAGACCGTTGCAGCCATGGCCTCAGCAGCACAAAATTCCGATTCAAAACCAGCTGAAGCACTCGATGTTGACTCCTTCCTCAAACAAGTCGCTGCCCACGTTCAACTTGAAGCACATCGTCACAAGTTAGAGAGTGCAGCTGGACATATCGAAGAAATTCTACCAGTAACATCCGGTCAGCAATTTATGATTCGACAATGGCAACTTTCGCGCGGCAATTTGTTCTACTCCACATTTACATTCACAATTACAGCACGAGTCAACAAAGCTCGACTCGATAGAGCATGGCGAATATTACTGCAACGGCACAGTATCCTTCGAACTGGCTTTGTGGAGGTCAACAAGGAGATTGTGCAGGTCGTGTTTCAAGCTCCCCACAATGATGTTATTTATCAATCGCAAGGCTCGCCTCCCATCAGACGGCATGATCTAGCATATCCGCCCATTAATTTGATTTTGGAAGAAGGAAAGAACGTACCTGCTCAGCTTAAATTAGTTATTCACCACGCTTTGTACGACGGAGTTAGTCTTCCTAGAATCATCGAAGAGTTACAACTCCTGTACAAGCTTGAAGATCTCGAACGTCCGACCTTGAAGTTCCGAGACTTCGTCGCGCACTCCCTCTCCGCTGCGTCAAAAGAATCCACAAAAGAGAGATGGATATTATATCTGCAAGCTGCTAAACCCACCGCTGCACATATTCGAAGAACGAAAGGAGAGCAAAACAGAACAGAAGTTTTCTACCCCGCCACACCAATTTCCAATCTGCGTCAAAGAGCTCAGGAAATAGGCGTCAGCATCGATGCACTCTTACTTGCCAAAATTTGCGGAATTCGCGCACAAACACTCTCGGTGCAACTTTCATCACCTCCAGCAAACATTGTCATTGGGATATACCACTCGAACCGTGCTCCATTCACCACAGATCTTACCACACTTTGCGCGCCGACTCTGAATCTGCTTCCTCTCGTCATTCACAACCCCTTATCAAGTTCCATCACACAACTTGCAAAACAAATACAGATCGATCTACAGATGCTTGCAGATGGAGAAATGGCCAGTGTGGGGCTAGAGCAGATATACGAATGGACAGGAATCAGAATTGACTTTTGGGTGAACATTTTGAAAGATGATGGACAGGACGAACATGAAAATCAAGAAGAGAAATGGCAAGGAATAGATCTAGAGTTCCAAAAGAGGGCGGAAGTTAGAAAGGAGATTGTAGATGAGAGGATTTCTATTGGTGGTGGTGGGGATGTTGTCATCGTAAGTCTGAAAACTCTTACTTTTCATGTATCTGCAAAGGAAATTAAAGACTAACGTGAACCAACAGCCATCAATAGATGTAGAGATGAGATACACAGGAGATGAGAAGATCGATGTTGGAGTTTTTGCGCCGACTGACATGCTCTCTGTCGAAGATGGCGAGAGGATTATTGACGAATTTGTTGGGGTTTGGAAATAGAAATTGCTGATCAGGCTTGAGTTCCTTGGTTCTTAAATCATAGACTAGTATTTCTCTCATAGAATTAAAGGCGTTATGTTTAGTGTTTAGAGATTTGATAAATATTGCATAATGAAGAAGTATTGAGATCATTGGTTCGTATTTTGCTGGCGGGAGAACATGTTTGTTGACAGCGCTCTATAAGGAGAAGCTGACTTTTGATTGTTTGGATTTGGAAGTTCATTATAACCGAACTCTTCTATTGGATCTAAGTTGAGAAACATATGGTATAGAATTTTGTTCCATCCTTTCTAAATACGTCGTCTCTGTCCACAGTTTGTCCGAAAGACCTCCATCCCACATCTCACCACACACCAACACCACCTCCCCAACCACATGTCCTCTCTAAAAGCGTTCCCGGCCGCCACGTCCCTTGCCATCGTCTTGGTCGTTCCAAATTCCATCTTCTCTACCTTACCACTATTGTCACCACCAAAATATCTCGATTCAATAGTTAAACTCTCAACTCAAGCTGCCTCCTTCTCACTGTCCTCGGCGGGGTAGAATCCAAGACTATCGTTGTTGATTTCGACGATGTCGAGTTGGTAGAGTTTGTTGGCAAGTGAAATTGAGGGTTAGGGGTTCTGGAGGGAGTGGTGGATGGGACTGGGGATTGTTTGAGTGGCTGGAGGAGTGGAAGTGAAGGTGGTGATTGTGATTGTGGTTGTTGTTGTGAGTGTGGCTGTGGCTGTGGGTGTGGGCGCCGGGATAAGATCTAAGCTAAGTTTTGGAGAGAAAAATAGTTAGTATTATTTTACTAAATGAATCAGGTGTTAAAGTGGTGGTCACTGAGTTAATTGCTTGGAATTCAGCAACTGGTGTTGTGAAGATGTCCGAACGATCGCTTGTTTTGAAGTCCACTAGTTCATTTTCAGAACCCGTTTATCCATTATTGAAGTTTTGAAAACTTATAAAATCGTCCGTTGACATGAAAGTTGCTTCAATAGCAGCTGGCATGGTTGTGCCGGATTTAGCAGGCGTTGAAATGTCCTCCATTCCTGAGAGAGCGCTTTCGGATTGAGCATTTAATATTCTAGAACTAGCTTCTAGATTGGCTGATATGATCCTAATCTTAGAGCTTGGTGATCTAAATTCAGTTCTTGGTATTGATACAGGGTAATCGAAGAAAGTGGTGTCGGGTATGGAAGAGCATAAGATGGCATCGGCCTTAATCACGATTGTTCCTATTCTTTGAAAGTTCTTACGAAATTGTGAATTCTTTCTATAAGACCTTATTACCGATAATATCGTGGAACATAAAACAGTTCGAGAAGCATAATTTCAGGTAGGCAGTTCTTTTGTAAACAAGTGAAGACGTGACGAAACAGAACAATGCGGCAGCAGGTCGTGGTAATTTATACAATGAGCACCCCACTGGTCCAAACGTAGCAGTGCC
>JBAMDN010000955.1:0-43112 GCA_037074945.1 Tetracladium marchalianum
ATGGGATTTCGCTCATCTCGTCCAGAAATTAGCGACGACGAAGGCTCTGTCTCCTCTCGTGCCCCGACACCCGTCAAGCTGGAGAAGAGGCCAAAAAATGAAGAACCTGAGGAGGAGAAACTAAACGTCGAGTCCGACAAAGAAGATGACGATGATGACGATGATGAAGTAGGCGAAGATGAGTATGCGCACGCGATCGCTTCTGCGAAACTTCTAGGCTGACAGACGGTAGGTACGTGGTTGAAGCTATCATGAGCCACTTGTTCGATGACGAGGTTAGTTTTGTGCTGCAGCAAGGACATGAAATCGATCGCTAACGTCTTTTCAGACTGGTGAATTGAAGTTCGAGATTAAGTGGGAGGGCTTCGACAAAAAATCAGATCGCACCTGGGAGCCGGAGGAGAATCTCTTGACAGCCGAGAAGATCCTGACCGCGTATCTCGAGTCGAATGGAGGCAAGGACCAAATGATTGCCGATTACCAGCAGAAGAAAAATGCCGGCAGTAAGAAGCGCGGACGTACAAGCACTGGTGGAGCAACAAATGGTGCCAAACGGGGCAAGAAGAGCAACGGAACTGCGACTTCCAATACACCCCCCCGCGGAGCCGTCGACTTCAAACCACCAAGCGGCAACTGGGAAGATGAGGTCACAGGAATTGACGCGTGCGAGGGTAGTGAGGGGAACGTTGTGGTATTCTTGACATGGCAGGGAGGACAAAAGACCCAACACCCTCTCGCCCAGGTTTACAAGCGCTGCCCCCAGAAGATGTTGAAGTTCTACGAGAGCCATTTGTATGTGTCCCTTTTATCTCGCCCGCCGGATTGCCTAACAATATTCTAGGGTTTTCAAAAAGAATGATGAAAACTGATCAACTGGCGACTACGATATGACCCCTTTTCATATGCCGAAATTCTTCAAGGAGTGCTCTGTACCCAATTACTAAATGACAGCACATCCTTTTTCTGCAATATACGCCTGACTGGTCGGTTTGAGCTCGTTTTTTATTTTAGATCGGCTATTTTTCGAATGTTTAATCTTCACCCGTTCATGCCTGGACTCATCTCTGAACTTTTGCACTGGCTTTGCGCTTGTTGCGTGTTGGCTCGCTGGCTGGTGTTATGGGGTGTTACTGGAAAATCTGGTTGCGCATTATTACACGGTATTGGACACGAAGGTAGGGGAACAAACAAAGATAAATGAGCCTCTACGCTAGCTGCGGGATGTGTAATTAATCTGAAATATGCCTAGTCCCTCGGTTGATCAGTTCTGTGCCATTTTATGGGATGGCAATATCTTGGAGTTGTAGGGTCTTACTTGTCTTGGGAACCCTGAATTTGCCGGTTGCTCCTACTTAGGCGGCAAAACATAAGATGTTTGTAAGTAGTTCTTGCATCTAGGCATCTTTTGCGCATCAAGGAAGATGTTTTTAATGTCACAATCAAATATATCAAACATCGCCAATGCAATACACTGTATAACACACCAGCTCGCACCAATGTACTTCGAAGTATTTTTACTCTCCCGAACTTCCCCAGTTGGAAAAGTTCAAGGCGGCAAATGCACCTAAACCTATCCAGGCCTAGCTTCGCACGCTGTCCGGCAACAAAACGTCATTGGCCTCTAGAACACGATTCTTCCCCAAACTTTTCGTTGCGGACCACTGTCGTCCTGTCAGGTTAGTCCCTCAAGGCGCATCTCAAAAAGTGGGATTGTGTTCCATTTATATATCGATATATAAAAAGACTATCATGTCTCCGGTTTGTTAATAATTCATTGCTTCTCAATTCCATCTTCGTCGTATGATCTACATCCACTTTTAATCCCCAGAATTAGACACCACCATTGCCCCACTACCCCTCCATCGACTCCATCACAAATCCTACGACTTCCTCCCTTTCTCCTCGAGACACGATTCAGCGATCATCAAGATGCCTCGAACAACAATTACCTGCGTCCGCCACGCTCAAGGCTTCCACAATCTCAACATTGCCTCCCATTCCATCCACGACCCTCTCCTTACTCCCCTGGGCCATAAACAATGCGCAACCCTTGCCTCATCGTTCCCATCCCCCGAAAAGGTCACCCATCTCGTCGCCTCTCCCCTCCGCCGAACAATCTTCACCGCACTCGAGTCCTTCCCCTCCGTCGTTAGCCGTGGCGTTAGGGTCATTGCTCTCCCAGAGTTGCAGGAGACAAGCGATTTGCCATGTGATACTGGATCTGAGCTTGAAGTGTTGGAGAAGGAATTTGGCAGCGAAGTCGATCTGAGTAGAGTTATTAAGGCCTGGAACAGCAAACAAGGAAAGTGGTCGCCAGCAGCTTCAGCAGTTGAAGCGCGCGCACGCGAAGCTCGAATTTTCCTGCATAACCTTGCCCGCGAATACGCCATCAATCACCCTGGGCAAGATGCACACATCGCGGTCATAACACACGGCGGCTTTCTACATTTCTTTACGGAAGACTGGAGTGAACATGAGAAGTTTGAGGGGACCGGTTGGGCAAATACCGAGGTACGAAGCTATGCGTTTGTTGATGAGAAGGCAGATTCATTGGTGGAGTTGGATGGTAGTAGAGAATCCAGGGGTGTGAGACCGTTGAGTGAAAGCGAGCAGAGGAATTTGAAGGAGAGCGCTGAGAAGGAGTGGGCGGAGAGTGGGTATACGACACCGAGAGAGATGGAGGTCGAGAGAGTCGAAATTCCTGTTTCGTAGGTTACTTATGTTGGCACTGAGCGAACTTTGGATGGGGAGGGGTAACAGGGTATTTTGGAGTTAGTTGATTTAATTTCCACTGGAAAACAAGGAATTTATAGCGACATAGACAGAAACAGTTTCTTTGGTTACATGTAGAAAATGGGCTTCCGCAATAGGCAGGGAAAGAGTTGGATACATTCCTTAGATATAGGGTATTTTTAGTATACACTTGATCAAACTAAGCAGACAAAAGAGAAATTGGGTCTACGCTTAACACGATACCTTTGAAGAATGATCCTTTTAACCATTTCTCCGACACGCTTGATTCGCGCAAAAAAAGGGAGTTGTTATGAATCTTCCATTTCTGGTAAGTGGCTTGGCATCAGAACATCATCTCCTGAGATTTTGAAACATCTTCTCAGAATCGTGTCAAACGCCAGACATGAATAGAGTCACCGTTTCAATCCACATGCGAAGACTTCCATGGAGGGGTCATGGTATCCAGATTTTTCGACCGTGGAGCTTCAATGCTCACGAAAGGAGGTGCGTCGCGTCACAGCGATTTGCGTCAATATCACGTGCAAGCGAACACAGAGAGACCTTTGATGTTAGATGTGGAGCTTCGGGGAATATAACAATCGAGTAAGTCTCTTGATCTTATTTGGAGAGAGAATAGTCCAAATTCATGGCCTTGAATCGCAAAGTGGCAGCGGAGAAAGAGCTCTTTTGCTCTACTCACGTGATGAACCTCTCCCATCACTACTTCCTCTTCCTTACTTCAAACACTGACGGAAGTCAGTATCTACAACAGCGAAGCACTCACAAACCCAAACACACCTCTCATAGTATACTTCCCACCTACTGGAGCACATGACAAAACCGACCATCCACCGCTCCCCAAATTCCTGTACAATCTCCCCTTTCAAGCAGCGCTTGCTCAGATAAATTATAGATGGAATATTCCTCCATTACCGAATATTTCTTCTGGAGACGGTATAAGAGCAAAGCTACCGCTTTCCACAGCGGTGGGATATTGTAATCGTGAGTTTTCTTATCATTTCTACTTCTTTTCGCTTGCAGAAAGTGTCTTTCAAGATGTGATTCATACACATTACTAACCCCTCAAAACAAGATCCTTTTCCCATTCCGCTCCACGATACTCTTTTCGCTCATGACTTTCTAACGAAAACTTACCTTCCCACCTTTCATCCATCAAACCCATCAAAATCCTCACCCCGCAAACCTCCACAAAGACCACTCATCCTTGGCGGAACTTTTCTAGGTGGTACCCTCGCCACCTCTCTAGCTTTAACATCTACCTACGCCTCTACAACATCCAAATCCTACAAAATCGTTGCGTTGATTGCGAAAGATGCTGTTTTTGATTGGACTGGTGTTGCGGTCTCTAAGGGACATACTCAATCTCAACTTGAATACGAATCTGAATCTTCAGTTTCATCTTCTTCTTCTCCTTCTTCAAACGAACAAAACGAGTTTGAGAAAGCCTCTGATGTAGACAATGGATGGACGAAAGACTACCTACACTTAATCAAGAAACAACTCTTCCCATCACCGCAAAGCGCATTCGACACATTCGCCAGCCCCATCCTCTTTTTCCACACACCAGGCTTTGTAGTTCCAGACGTCTGGGCTGGTGATGAATCCGCCACCACGATAGCAGATGTAAATCGGTATTCGACAGCCATTGATCCATCAGTAGATTACATGATCGAAGAAGATGAAGAGGTGTCGATCTCATATGGTGATTTTATTGCTGATACTTCCATTTCATCAACTCCACCATCTCACGACGAAGAAATGGATGTAATGAGAGGCAGTCCAGAGACGGACAAAGGCGTCCAGGAAAAGGTTGAACTAGGACCACAAACAGCACGAATATCCTACCTGAAATTCCCACCTACCACCTCTCCCATCCGCTCATCTTCATTTTCTCGCTACGCAAACGCGAATCCAAACTCGGAGCTGCCACAGCTTAAGATCCCACATTCTTTGTTCTTGTACTCTTCCACTTCACGAGATGAGGATATAACACTGGAAGAAGAATTTGCAATTGATGGGAAGAAAAGGGACCAGAAGAAGAAGAAAAAGAATATGGTAATGAAGAAAGATGGATTAAAGAAAGCAATGACGACAATGGGAGAAAATATCAATCCCGAAACGCAAGCGAAAGAGATGGCGAGAGTGATGAGGAGGAGTGTGCTGTTGGTGGAGTGTAAGGATAGAGCGCTTTGGGATGAGGGATTCGATGCTAATGGTGTTGCTGAGGAGGTATGTATATTCATCACATTTGGATGGGATTGTGTTTTAGATTTTGTTGGTTTTTGTTGGTGATAAGGATGGGATCTTTGCTGACTTGTTGGGTGATTTGATAGAGGGCAAAAACGATGGAAGTTAGGAATGGTGATGAGAGTGGAGAGGAGGAGAATAGGAGGGTGAGGGAGTGGCTTGAGGATTCGGTTGGTTGAGGGTAAATGTATTGGGTAACGAGGATATGATAATCTCACATCATGTATAAGTGTATTTGTATGGGTATGTAAATGTACAGATGTATCTCAGGTATCAATCTACCCTCGCGACCTGAAATCTCAGCACACTACTCTTTCCCTCCGCCTTTTCCATCTCCTTAACAATCAGTCAACAACATTTCCACCGGCTCACAACGAAGTCCTCACCTCAGCCCATCTTCTGTTCAATCCCAGGCCCCCAGAAGGTACACTCTATGGTCGCTTTCTCAACTATCATGAACGATCGTCAATTATTTACTTCATCCCTAGCTATTCAAACATCGAATCTCTCTTTGAAACAGCTATATAAGCTGCTCCCAAGGTAGGGCACCAACAAAACGGCTCCTGCTGTTTAGTTCTTTTGTTCTCTACTTCTCAAGCTTTGTGTTGATTTGTTGTCAGTATTTTGTATTGATCTATTATGAATGACGGGTGTGTGATATTGAGAGAGATCTCCTGAAATTGCGAAACAAGTTATCAACACTCATTCGTTCCCAATGTGTTTCTTCAGCGTGCGAATTGATTAGATTTTCAGTGCATTTTGTGCTGCTGTCAGTTTGTGCTTTCGTTTTCATATATCCTATACTGTCAATCCCCCTTCACCCATCGATTATTTCCTTTCCTTCCTCAACTCACCTTGCTATTTCTAGTGACTGTTGTTTTCTTTTGAATCTATCCACATTTATTACTTTCTCACGATTCTCATTATATTTCTTTAACATCAAAATATCTACCGATGACCTCTTAACACCAAATTCAGATTGTGGCCTAAACACTGGAAGGATAATCTGCTTGCCAGAGTATTCGTATTACGGCAGGAATGCGCTTCATTTACAATGCTGCTTTTTCGCACTGGAGCGAGTTCGGTCTCACCCCTCAAACTGCCCATGAAGAAATTGTAGCAGTCATAGTATTTATACCCTTCCGAGGTGTATGGTGCCCGAATTCAAGTGAATTTATCTATTTCCAACAGACTGTGCCAATGGATCTCAGCTTGTCACTTCGCTTTATCGAAGTCTTTGACCTCTGAGGTTCTGAACAGTATCAACTTTAAGATTCACATGCTTCTGCTTCATCAACTACTACCATCAGCGGCTCGGTGTTTTTCTTAACCGAGATTTGAAGTTGAAGATGACCGAAATCTCGAACTGAAAACTGAATAAGTAACATTTCCAGCAATACGATTGAACTCCTCGTTGCTCGAAAAATTAAACATTGAGATTCGCTCACCATGTAGTAGTCAAAATATCATGCCCAATGATTAATTCATTCTCAATTTCTCGTTTTGTCACGTCTTCCCTCAAGTTCTAGTACCTACCTATATATCCTCACATCCCTTCCCCTTTCTCCTCCTCGTCCCTCTCCCTGAGTCCCTCCGAACCCCCCCTCGCCCCAGTCAAAATTCCAAAGTGCACAACTCTACATAGAATATCGAATTTTCTTCATCCCATCTTTTTTTCACCTGCACAATGCACAATGCACATGCATAGGTACCTTTACACCTGCATCTCATCCCAAGTCCCGATTTGTCCCGCACATATCTCACCATATAACTCTCACTCCCTTTCGAAGTTGGGACCTTACATTAACCTTACCCCCTTGCAGCACCTTACATTACTCTCACTAACTCACTGTGCAGACTGCAGTGAACTTAACCTCTTCCCCGGTAATTTTGTCTCATGCCCAATCTCATTCCTCGCTCTCTTCACACTCCTAAATCTATTACCCCTCCATAAAGTCTTAACTATAAACCTTATTCCCCCGTTCCTGGCTTCACACATGGTAATTAACCTTTCTTTTTCAGCTTCCTCATTTTATCATGCTTTCTTGCCATGTGGCATGCGCGCGCAACACTTCAAGAAAAGAAAGTGACAGAAACCCTTCGGCCTCAACGAAACTGAATCTCATTGATACTAGTATAGTACTAATAGTACAGTACTTATCTTGTGTTGTCCCTCCAGCCTCTCCTTACTTTCCTTACCTCACCAATATTGTAGTCTACTAATCAGTCAGTCAGCCTCAACAGATTTTTGGCGATTAGGAAAGGAAAGTTCGTGTATGAATCGTGCCGGCGCACACGCAAAACACATACTAAAGGAAGAATATCTGGATTTACTTTTGAGATTTTTGATTTTTTGGTGACTCAGTGCTCTACGACAGAATGGACTTGCTTCCTCCCTCCGTCTCTCCCTCACTTGTCTTTCATCTCTCCGTCTTAGCTTCGCTACCAACGTATCTCCGCTCCAGCTCTCTCTTGAGTATGCAGGAATAGCTATACATTCACCTAAAAATCTTCCCTTCAGTATCATCCATTCATCTCATCCAAACCAAATCTTTTACGTCCTCCAATCCACCACATCTTCATTCATTCATCGTCTTTTTGCCTCCATCCAAGATCCAGCCATCCCTCATCTCTCATTCCATCAATCATAAGCATGAAAAAAACGTCTATCTTCTCCACATCTCTCTGTCTCTGTGTCTGTCTCTGCTTCCTTCTCGCTCTCATCAAAGAAAAGCTCAAAAATGCCCAACAAATGGTATTAAAAAGGCACCATCACCAGAAGCTAAATCAAACCACATCTGACCAAAGCAGACCGCTTTCTCTGTACAGCCAAATTTCCCTCACATATCCTGTTCTTTTCTTCTTTCGCAAGCCTAAATTCAAAACAAGCTCAATATCGCAATTTCAATATCCACAAGTGAAGAGGACCACCCCAAAAAGGGCAAAAAATAGCTCAGGACAAATGAAAAGCAAGACGCATTTCTGGCCATCGAAAAAGTGAATCCGGGGGCTGGTTGGCTGGTTGAAGAGCAACGAAATGAATCCAGCTAGCAAGGTTTCCAAGGTCGGAGAATTTTCGACTAGATCCTTTTAGATACGGAGAATAAGCCTCAGTGGCCGAGGCGGTGTGAAGTAGAATGAGATGGTGGTGAGTCGTTACGAGCCGCCCCAGTCTGAAGCAAGACTTCATAGTGTAGAAAGAAGACTCTGGTTTCTTGAACAAACGTAGCCTGAACGCCTAGACGCCAATGCTTTGCTGACCTGTGAAACTTGCTGCTCGGGGTTGATTGTTTTTCCAGAAGACTCAAACAAAAAAGCTGGCCCCAAAACATGGGAAGTATCATTTTCTAGGGTTTAATTCACGAGCCTTTCTGGGCCTTCTCGGTGGCTCGTGCATGTCGCGCTGACTTGACCAATGGAGACAGTGTGCGTAAATCTGCACACTGCTTCATGAAGTCGTGCTATTTCATATTAGCTTACCATTTTTGATGATTTCCAATTGAATGGTACTTACTCGTAAGAGATCATGTGCACTAGCTCTCTTCTCGGGATCTACTTTCAAGGCAAAGTAGAGGAAATCTCTGAACACAGGGCCGAGTTCTGCCTCATTCTTGATTGCAGGTGTGCCGTTGGTAGCGATCAAGTACAGTGCCCGAAGAGGCGATTCTGTCAAATACGGCGGCTCGCCTTCGATCATTTCGATTGCCATGATACCAAGGGACCAGATATCGACTTTGCGGCCATATTCTTTCCTGGTCACAACTTCGGGAGCCATCCAATATGGTGTTCCAACCATCGTGGTTCTCTTATTTTGAGAGTCGTTGATTTGGGCACAGAAACCGAAATCGGCTATGCCGAGGTTAGTGGAGTCAACCACCAGAAGTTCAGAACACTTACTAAGCTTAATATTACCATCCATCGAGAGCAAAATGTTATCTGACTTTATATCTCTGTGGATCACACCTTTTGAGTGCAAATGCTGTAATCCCTTCAGAGTTTCCTTACACACTGCGGCAATTTGCCCCTCTGTCATAATATTGAAAGTGACCACATCAGTCAAACTTCCACCTTCCATGAACTCCATTATGACCCATAGTTCTCCCACAATTAAGAAACTGTCGATGAAATTGACGATATTTGGATGCGAGCTGTCCTTCATGACCAAAATCTCGTTGATAATTAGATCCTTCTTTGGTTGTTGCTCCAGATTCATCTGCTTGATAGCCACCAATCGGTTTGTCCCAGACTCATATCCTGTATACACACCTCCCGAAGCACCCTGTCCAATCTTGGTGAGACTCCTATAAATTGTTCGCGGGTCGCCTTCGGTACAAATTTGCTTCAAGCGTGCAACGACATCGAATCCGGTACTCTGACGAGGGCGTTGGCGTGGTCTTGGTCCTGGGGCTGCTCGTGTTGAGTTGCTTGGGTGCAATCCCTTCTCTGGTTGACCATATTGATTCAGCGGAACTGGAGTGCCCTGTCCTGGTGGAAGGCGATTGCTGGGCATTCTTCCAAGAGCGTATTGCTGCTGTTGAGGTTCCGGCTGCTTCTGGAACAAAGCCTGCTGCTGTAGAGGGGGAGATTGAACCGAAGGAGCCTGAGGAGGTGTTCCATTTGCACGGGAATTCGAACGCGATCGGTTCATATCTCGAAGCTCTTCAGGAAGCATGTGCGAATTGTCAGTCACTGTGGGTGGAACATATGCCAAGGCAGGCAAGTCATCACTCTGGCGTAGTGCCAAACCAATTCCCGAATCATTGGTCCCCTGCGGAGGAAGTGGTGCAGACCTTGCCGGAGGAGGTTGGCCATGGAAAGCGACAGGTGGTTTTGGTGCTGGGCGACTTGGCACGAGTCCGTTTGCATCTTTTTGATGGGACGAATTATTTCCTCGAGGGACAGGAGGGGGGAACGAGGATTTTCGAAGCTTGTCTCATGATTCGCGGGAAATCGTGGACTTGAGGGTGGACTGGCCATGGAACCATAATTTGGGGTGTTGAGAAGTCCTGGGGAGAGTGGTGCAGGTGCTGATGTACCCACTCTGAGTTCTGGCACTTTTGCATGATCGAATTTATCCCACACATCTTCTCCTGCTTTCTCTGTATTCTCTTTGTAGAAGCCGACGACATCCATGACAGCTTGTGGGTTTAGTTCTTGCTCCTTCTTGGTGATCCCGCTGTCCTCAATCATGCGCTGCCATTCTTTTGGCAGGCCCTATCAAAATGAGCAAACGCGCGCCGCAGGAGTTCTAGCTTCTAACTTACTGTGAATTGTCCGGTTTGATTGTCATATCCGACGTGAGTGACATGCACTGGATTCTCCGGCGCGGATATCTTCAATCCCCTCGGCGATCCAACACCAATATTGCTCAAGAAACCGGAGAAGCCAGATTTTTTCCTAACCATACCACCCTTCACTTCCTTCGTCTCGTCTGAATATCGCTTCGGGCTGATGAGCTGGTTCTCGCTCACGCGTGGTGTTGTCTTCTCGCTCATTCTGTCTCCTGCCGAAAAACTAGCGGATTGTCGTAACGGCGGGCTCATCATTCGAGGATCTGGGCTGGTGTGAGATAGTGGGGGCGGAGGAGGGCGTCGCAACGCGTTCTGATAACCGGTCGCTTTGGTGGAATCCATTCTACTGAGTATGCCCGAAGCATCAAAGGGTGCCCCGAGCAGATCGTGCGACGCTTGTTCGCTGAGAGATAGTCGCGCAGAGCTTGACCCAGATCTGCCTGGGCCTGGCGGATTGAACTCTGAGCCTGGGATGATTGGCGACGGGCCGGAGATCTGACGATCGAAGGAGGAGTTTGAGGATGCGTAGAGGGCGGGGTTGGGGGAGGTAATCTGGCGAGAGTGGCCTGAAGTGGTTGACGTCTGGCCGTATGATCTGGGATGGGTTGGAGCCGAGGGAGCGCGCTTCAAGGAGGATGAGCTGCGTTCTGATCGCAACGACTTATCGCCGTCCGGTCGTCCAGATGCTCGGGAGTCAAAGAGCTTGAAGTTAGCAGCTGCGGAGGGGGGAGGTTTCTTGGTAAGGCGGCGGGTCGTGGACTTTAATTCCTCCATGGTTGTGAGGGAGAGGGAATCTGGGTCTGGCAAGCCTGGCTGGAATGAACCCGTTGGAGGGTAGCAGGTGTGTGTGTGTCTGTCCTGTAGTTTAATGCGGGCGGGGATTTCGGGAGGGGAGGTAGGTGAGTGGGTGGTGAGTTTGGTTGGATGGTGAGTGGTGTGGTTGTCGTGCGCATGCACCAATTGGAATGCTGTCGAGATGGCTAAGAGCGAGCGGCTACCGACCCGTGCAAGGTAGTTAGTTGGTGTAGTCGGAGCTGTGGAGGAGGAGGAGAGTGAGTGATGCTGGACGAGGAATGGAGTTTCAAGAGCTGGTGGTACACGGAGCTTGAGGAGCTTGAACATACCTGGAATTTGACGCTGGAGACGACTGGGATGTTGAGCTTGTTGAGGGGTGGTGGGAGTGTTGGGGGCGAGGACGAGGCCGCGGTCGAGGGAGAGAGAATGGAGGAGGACGACGAGGGAATTATAGAGGTGACCAAGTTGATTGAAAAAAGTTGGGCGAGAGAGAGGGAGGAAACGGTAGTCGAGGTGGTTGATTGATGGTGGTGGAGTCGTGCGTGTGTGGTGGTGGGGAGCAAAATAATAATAATCAGAAAGTTCCAAGTCGCGACAGTGATCGACAGCAGTCCATAATAACAAGCAGAGTTTTTGTAAAGTTTCAAAATTCGGAAGAAGACCTTACTATACAGTAACTTAATTAATGTTTAGGGCTGGGCTGGGAATGCTGCTGTAGGCGCTGCATTCAACTAGGTCTGCACTCGCAAAGGTAAACGCAAAGAAGGTTCGGCATCAGCATCACTTCAGCCATTGCATTCGGGCCCTTCTCCAATGACATTATTTACAGCGTCCTTGCGTTTCCAAGTCTTCGTTTGCTCTCCTTCGTTTATCCAGCGGTCCATCTATCCATCTTGCCTTGCTTCCCTCCTTGTCCGCGCATCATTCTTTCCATAACAATACCGGTAATACAGTACTGGGCCAAGTGGCTGCTCACTGGACCCTGTTGCCCTCTTCCCTCCCTACCAACAAACTTTCCCGGTTTTCGGTTTGTTCCGTCGTCAACACCTCCTCGGCAGTGGATACAACGAAACGTGAGATATCCACTCAGCGTTTGATGCCCTGCTCCAATTCCTGCTTTTTGGGTAATATCACCACAATGTTTTCATTATGATATCTGGCATCATCTTACGCCCTCGTTGCTCCTTCTCATCTCTCTCTACATGCCGACTCAACACGACATCCAACCAACCTAATTTTGTATGCTTGTCCTCGTCCGTCTTTTCCCCTTGGATGTCGAATCTCTTGCCATTCACCGTTTGCTCTTGGTTGTTCGTTGTTCGTTGTTCGAGCGTCGACCTTCAACCACGAAGCCGATAATAGTTGGCTTTGCTTCTTTCATGTAGGACAACACCCCGTCGTCTCAAGTGAATGCGTGCAGTGCTCCGAAGACACAGCGCCGAGTGGGTTACACAGCGGGATCAACCATTGCCAAACGTTTGTTTGGCGGGGAAATTTCGCTGTCAAATTTCTCTCCTTATAATTTTCTGTCCCGTATTGTTCTGCATTCAGGTTCTGGATGTCAGACGATTCTGTGTTTGATGTTGTTTCTGTGCTTCAAAAGTACCTATGAAATAGCTTTCCCCTGCTGTGCTGTTGAGTGCGTTCCTTTCTTGGGCAGCCTTGCATTCGAGTCCAAACAGACTGTGCTGCGTTGCTTGTGAAGCTCTGCAAGTGTAGTGAGTGGCGAGCATCTTTGCGACTGTTATTCCGTCTTGTGCCTTTTTCGCTCGTAACGATTTGGACGTATTATCCATCAAATATGGAAAGACAGATCTCACCATCGCAAGCTTCTGTCTTCTCTGCACTGGTGTTCTTTCGAGTCAGTTAAACGTTGCATTTGTTTTTTCTTGACATCTAGGCTCTACCAAGCCTCCGGTCACCGCATATTTCAAAGGAGTATCTCCGTACCAAGCGAAGTAGTGGAAAAGGCCAAAGATTCAATTACTTCTATTTGTTAAAATCAAATCTTATATGGACCATTTTTATCAGATTCTGCACAATGCTTGCTGTGAGAAATCCTCCTTACTGTATGAGTGGAGAGCGGGAAAAGCCCGTATATAAATGCTGTATTCCCATCTTATCAGATCATCACAAAGACCCAACTTTCCTCCGCTTCTTTGCTATTGCCATGAAGCACTCTACTATAAAGGCCGGCACTTCGACGCCAGCTGAAAATTTCGACGAGAAAACTCCACAGCAGTTTGTAGTCAACGAGTCCTCTCAGCCAGACCTCGAAGTTCTTGACCATGTAAGTTGATGTTGGACCCTAACTGCGGACATTGCTAACTTAGAAAAGACCCGCCTCGATGGAGATACAGTTTCTCCTGACGTCCCATGGTCCTACAAATGGATTGCCCTTCTCTGTGTCGTTTCGTTCCCCATCGGACAGACTTGGACTGGATCTAGCATAGGTCCATTGAAAAGCACTCTCCGCAATGAACTAGGCATCACCAACACACAATTTGGAGTTATATCTGCAGCAGATGGCATCGTCAACTCGATCTGGCCCATCCTCGGTGGAATTTGTCTCGATTGGTTTGGTCCAAACATCATTGTCATCATGTGTACTGGCATCATCGCCATCGGATCCATTCTAGCTGCGCTTGCAATCAACATATCTACATGGCGCCTGCTTGTGGGAGGTCATGTTCTCATGGGTTTTGGTATTGCAGTTCTGGATTCGGCTCAACAGAAATTCTTTTATCATTGGTTTGGTGCTTCTGGACTTGCCTTTGTGTTTGGATTGGAGAGTGCAGTTGCTCGAACAATTAGTCTAGCAGCAGGGATGACAGCTGTGCCCATCAAAGACTCAACAGGTTGGTATGGCTGGAGTTTTTGGATCCCAGCTACTCTTTGCGCAGTATCCTTTGGCATTTCAATCGCATATCTCCTTTTCGAGCGCTTGTAAGTACGTTCTCTAGTCACCTTGTACGTGCTAACGAAAGCCTCGCAGCGTCGTTCCCGCAAAGTACCACCTCACGTCGGGTCGGGCAGCTGCATTAGCAGAATCCGGCGTCCTCGGCGTAAATAAAAAGAGGCTCTCTCTCGCTTCTCTCCTCGAACTCCCTTGGGCATACTGGATGCTTCCCATGACTCAACTCCTTCAGTCGGGGGCGGCTGGCGGATTTAGCACTTCCTCTGCCGACATAATACAAATGCGCGGCTTTTCCGAAAAGGTAGCAGGCTATCTGTCGAGTGCGCAGAACATTCTTCCGATCGTTCTTTCTCCTGCTCTTGGAATCTTCATCGATCAGTATGGTCATCGCTTCCATTTCGTAGCGCTTGCTCCGATACTGTGGATTATTGCTTGTTCGACATTAGGATTTACGGAGGTGCATCCTACGGTCTCCTTGGTTTTCTCAAGTTTGGCGGGAGTCATCAACTCCATGCCTCTGCAGATATGCATACCATTGCTTGTCGCGGATCAGAATAAACTTGGGACGGCTTTTGGTGTTTGGCGAGCTTTCAACAATTCAGGGTCTACGATCGTGGACATTGTATTTGGAGTCCTGCAGGATGGTAGGCATTCTTTCTCTTCCGGATTTCATCCTCTTTCCATTCTACACTAACAACATACACGTCCTGCAGATACAGACAATATGGCCTACGATCGAGTACTCAAATTCGCTATGGCAGTCAAAGCGGTTGCATTTGCACTGGGAGTATCGTATATCATTGTCGATTACAGGTTGCTGGGCAAGGGAATGACTATGACTAAGAAGCAGAGGGAGAGAGTGGAGGAGACGATTGTGGAGGCGAGTGATCACCCGCTAACGAGGAGGGAGGTGGTGACCAAGGTTACGTATGGTGGGCTGGGACTGCTGGTTTCGATTGTGGTGACAGCTTGGGTTGTGTTTGTGAAATATTTGATATGAGGAGGTGGGTAGAGGGGCTTTTGAGTGCTCGTCTTCAGCATCAATGCTGAGCTAAAGAAACTATTTAAGATGACGATCAATTGTCATCAATCACCATCTTCTTATTTCGATACTCGCCGATAAACTGCCCATTTACCAAACTGCTACCGCTTCATGGTCAAGATGTGTTGGGTGTCCTCGCCTCGGTATAGGTAGTAAATGGTTCAGTCGCTACCAGACTTGTTTACAGTACGTACGAGTTCAGCAGCAGTGTCAAGGCGAAGCTAGCTTTCTCAATGTCCCTCCATCGCTCTAGAGAATCCATTAGCTTCACTTCAAACTACTAGAACATTCTAGCAAGAGCCTAAAAAATGTCAAACTAGACATACTCTCATACAACCTCAAGCTCTATTTCCTCCTCCGTCCTCAGGTTTCCATGCCAAGGCCACGCCCCGGTCCTCGGGCTGGACTCTGACATGCCGGTGGCTGCTAAGCGAGACCGTCGGCGCCCCACATAGAGCTCCAAGTGCGGTGGCTTCGTGTTCGTGCTCTCCAGATAAATCAGGTCCATCCCTCTGTCTAGTTTCCCCTAGTTTGACCATCTCTCTACTACTCCCTCCCCCATCACTACTTTTGCTTTTTGTACGGCCTCGGAACGAGTCCTGCATTTATACATCTTCTCTTCCCTCCCCCTCCAAATCCTGCAAATCTCGATTGTCCCCATGCTCTACATCTAAACTCCCGCAACTCACCTAACTTTCGTCTTCGTGGCCTTAACAAGTCACCTCTGGTAACGGTCAATTGCAATATCCATTCACCTGTTAGACCCTCATCGGTCGGTAAGTCGCTTCTACCTCTCGATATTATTCACTTTCCTGTATCCGCCATCCTCAGACCTTTGCAACCATACTAATACGTTTTCATAGCCCTCCGCAACTCCTTAACCCAACCCTACACGAAGTGCCTCCCCTCCATACCTCATACTACAACCTACAAAACATACCCTACATCTCTGTCTTTGGAATTATATATCCCGACAATCATGTCTGCTACCCAATCTGCAACCCCTTCGGGCCTTAATGGTACCAATGGTCCCCCTGCCACCCAAAAACACGACGAGGCCCACCAACCCGCCATTGAGGACGTTCAAGACGAAGATGATCTTGGCCACGGTCCCGCCCCGGTCTCCTCCAGTGTTCTCGAGTCTACCAACGAGGATCCTTCCAGTCTCCCTGGCTGGGTTGCATCCATGTCTGCCAAAGCCGCCGGAAAGCAAAAGGAGGAGCCTAAGGCCAAAAAGCCTGTCTTGGATACACAATCCGAGGAATTCTTCCCCAGTCTCGGAGGTGCTCCAAAGCCTGCTCAAGCTTCTGCTCCTAAATGGGGTACTTCCAAGTCCAACGGTGCTTCCATCGGTGCCTCCAATGGCGCTTCTACTCCCAACTCTGGAACTTCTACTCCTCCTCTGTCTAAGCAACGGGTTCCTCAATCTCTCGCTGGACAAGGTGCTCCTCTCTACACCTTGCAACCTCGGGAAGTCCTCGGCCGAAAGGAATTGAAGCGACCTATTCCAGAAGTCTTGAAGGAGATCAACAAGAAGACTCGGGCCAACCTCTCCATGACCACCGGAGAGGGCGGAGTCCTCAAGTTCAGCGCTACTGGTCCCGTCTCTGATGCTGTTAAGCACCAGGCTTTCCGTGATTTGGGTGCTCAGATTTGCGCAAAGGTATGTCACAATCAATAGGTGCTCGGCAAATTTGCTAACATTTTATTAGTCCAAACTTGAACATCCTGTTCCTCGATCCTCCAAGGCTCATATCATTGGTAAGGCTGGCTCCAACATCAAGGCCATTCAAGAGGCAACTGGTGCTCGCATCCAACTTCCTAAGGATGATGGTGGTCGTGTTTCTGATGACGATGACGAGGACATCTTGGTCACGATTGAGGGTACTCCTTTCGCTATTGCATTGGCCAAGGCATCTATAAACAAGACTCTCAATGAACGCTCAAGCAACGCCACTACCAAGGTCAAGAACATCCCGGCCGAGTTCTTCCCTTTCATCAGTGGAAGCAACAATTCCAGGGTCGATGCTCTTGAAGAAGCCCACAAAGTTCAAATCAGAGTTCCACCTTACCACACCTGGACGTCGCAAGCACCACCTCAGCCATCCCAAGGAAAGCCTCTCGTATTCCAACCAGCTGCTGGAGACAACCACATCACCGTTGCTGGTGATCGTGCTGCTGTTCAAGCTGCTCGTGCTGAGATTGAGCGATATGCCCAACTCTTGCGCCAGGAATTGACCCTTGAGCAATTCTATCTTAACAAGGGCCGTCACCAGTACATCATTGGTAACCGTGGTATTCCAGCTCAAGAGTTCTTTTCCAGAACTGGCTGTGCTATCATTCTTCCCGGCGGTGATGAGGATGAGATCTCTGTTATCGGATCCTCACCTGAATCTGTCCAGGCTGCCATTGATGAGGCCATGGAGCTTGCTGGAAGTATGCAAAGCTCGGTTTACGACATCACCAGAAACCAGCGAAACGTCAAGGACCCTCGCATCCATGCCCGTAACGTCACTCAGTACTTGCGCAAACGCAAGGAAATTGAGAAAATTGAGAAGCGTCACGACACTCACATTGTCACCTCGGTCAACTCACAAGGCGCTGATCCTTGGGAGTTGTTCTACCGTAACGGATCTAACAACCTCAAGGCACAAGCTGATATATCTAATGTTGTCAATGCTCATCCTCCTACTCGTTTCGCCGCTGTGGACATTGATCCTTTCTACCATCTCTTCATTGAGAAGCACATTACACCAGTCGTCCAAAAGGATTATGGTGTTCATGTTGTGGTTCCTGCTAGCAACGAGACCGGTTCTCCAGTCTTGCTCGTCTTCGAGGGCGCTGCTGGTGAGGGTTCCGAATACCAGGTTCCTCGTGGTCAACCAAGTCCAGACGAGGTCAAGGCTTTCAAGCAAGGTCTCGAGGATGCCCGCAAGCACATTGTGGAACTCATCAATGCCCAAGCCGAAATCGCTAGCACCTCAATCGACGTGCCCAAGATCTTCCACGAGAAGCTCCGAAAGTTCATTCAAAAGGAGCAGCAAGCACGTGCTGCCGATCAAATCCCAGTCCGTGTTAGTGCTGCTGGAACTGTTGTAACTCTCCGTGGTCCAGCTCCAGCTGTTGAGGCATTGGCTGACAAGGTCAACAACTTTGTCGCTGCTGCTATTGAGGACGAGAAGGAGCGTGGTTTTACCTTGTCCTTCGATTACCCCCAGAAGCATGCCAACCAGCTTATTGGAAAGGGTGGCAGCAACATCAATGAGTTGCGCGAGAGATTCGATGTTGATATCACCGTTGATGATGGCAAGGTTACTTTGAAGGGTCCAAAGGCAAAGGCCGAGGCCGCCAAGACTCATATTACTGCTCTTGGTAAACAATGGGCTGATGAGGCCACCCACGTCCTCAAGATTGACCCCAAGTTCCACGGAGAGCTCATCGGTGGTAGCGGAGTCCAGATTAACAGACTTCAAGAACGTTACAAGGTTCAAATCCATTTCCCACGATCCGGCAAAAATGTCCGAGACGATCGCTCTGATGCCTCCGGCGAAACTGGAAAGCGTGGTAACAGACGCGAGCAAGCACCAGACGAGGTTATTGTCAAGGGTCCCAAGAAGGGCGCTGATGCTGCTAGAGACGAGCTTTTGGAGTTGCTCCAATACTCTCGTGACAACTCCAATATTGTGACTGTTTCTGTTCAAGCAGGCCAGATCCCATCATTGATCGGACAGCGTGGTAGCGGTATGGACGAGATCAGACAGGCATCCAAGGCCAAGATTGATATCCCCAACGCCAGAGACACCGCCGACCCAACCACCAGAGTCGAGATCCAGATCAAGGGTACCAAGGCTGCAGTTGCACACGCCAAGAAGTTGATTGAGGAGAAGCGCGACATCTTTGACCAGACTGTTACCAAGACCTTGTCTGTTGACAAGAAGCACCACCGTGCTTTGATTGGCAAAGAAGGTTAGTCTTTCGTACCCGTCTATTGATAAATACTAACATAAACAGGTTCTGTTCTCAAAGACATCATTGTCAAGGCTGGCGGTTCTGATGACAGACGTGAGTTGGCACGAACTGTTCAATTCCCCAAGGCCGAGGCAGATGGCAATCTGATTAAGGTTGAGGGTAAGGCAGATGTTGTCGACAAAATCATCGCTTCCATGGAGAAGATCGTTGCCGATCTTGCCAGTCAGACTTCTGAGACAATTGAGGTCCCAACCAGCAAGCACCGCACTTTGATCGGTCGTGGTGGTGAGGCCAAGAAGGATATTGAGAAGAAATTCAATGTCTTCATCGATATCCCAAGACAAGGTTCCGAGCAAACTGGTGTCAAGATTGCCGGTCAACCCGCTGATGTGGAGAAAGCCAAGGCTCACATTGAGGGTTTGATCAAGGAGCAGGCAGGAGAGACCATCCAGGTTCCTCGCAATGTTCACCACAGTGTTGCTGACAACGGTCAATTCTTCCGCAAGCTCCGAAATGATCACGGTGTTAGTGTTGACCACGCTGGTGAAAAGCTCCCACCCAAGCCAACATCGAACGCTCGTGGTGGCAATACCGCCCTCCCATTAATCACTGATGATGAGGAGACTTCCTCGGATGTTCATTCATGGAAGGTTGTCAGCTCCGCCACTTCGGATCTCGAGGGAGAAATCCCATGGGTTCTCCGTGGCCCAACCGAGAACATCGAGAAGGCCAAGGCTGTTCTCGCCGCTGCCATTCAGCAAGCTCAAAAGAATACCTCTACGGGTTATCTCATCCTCCCCGATCCACGCACCTACCGTCATGTCATCGGTCAAGGTGGAAGCAAAGTAAACAGCATTCGCCGCGCTTCCGGATGCAAGATCACGGTCCCAAAGAACCAAGCTGAGAACGAGGCTATCGAAGTCGTCGGTAGCGCTGAAGGTGTTGAGAAGGCCAAGGAGTTGATCCTCCAAGCTGTCAAGGAGGGTGCTAGCGGTGGTGGCCGTGGAGGTGACAAGTGGAATGACCAGTAAAGTGGGGAATGGTTAGGTAATATGGAATAGAATAAAATCCGTTACCAGGGAAAATTTAAAATGGCGGGAGGTTGGATTTATTGAAAAGCGAGCGTGATATCACTTCCTCGTTTATACTTGTGTTTTTTTAAAATGCTTTGGGTTTGAATTTTTTGGGATGGGGGGTAAAACTTGCGAATGAGATGGATGAATTGGCATCATCTTTCATAGCAATATAAAAAGTGTCCTTTTCTAAGATATATATATATATATATATCTCTCTCTCTCGCTGTGTATACCTGCTTTGCCTGGTCACACGTTTGTTTTGCTTAATGCATTGTCTATTAGGTATCTACTTAGGTATCTACTTAGGTACATACGACGCATGCCATTTCCTTTCATTCATTCAATACTAGCCAGGCTGTCATAACATAAACAGAAACACGGTCTTGCTCCCTCGCAAGGTATCAAACGCATCCGGGCGCAGCGGGGGAGGGGCCGGATACGGACTTTCTCACAAGCTTTCACATTTCCATTCAAATGGGTCGGCCTCGTTCGTTCTACCTATCAACATGATCAAATGATGCGCGTATTGTAAAATCTTACAGTAGGTGCTGTATGTACTGTGCATGGCGCAAGTAGGTAGGTACCTCACGTTGTGCCGTGTTGTGTGTGTGCGAATGTGCGGAAATTAGCGCAATTGAAATCTGTATTGTAGTGAACAGCTGTGTGGAAGGAGTGGGGTGTATCAACGCAGAATCTTGTAAGTAGCGTACCGAGGGACGAGGACGAGGGCTTGAAACATTATAAAAACCAAAAATAGAAGATAAAATGTCCAGATTAGAGTAGAGTAGAGTCGGAGCCGGAAGGGTGGCTGAATGGATACTCTGACAGGTGGGTGGGATTTAGATCCGCTATCCGTCGATATTCCAGTACAGTGCGCACTGCTATATTTACTTTACTTAGGGTTTGACCGGACTTGTAAAGGATTGGAAAAGAGGGTTCCGGGTAAGTAAGTCTTCGGAAGGTACCAGTACAGCATCAAAGGGCGTGGTAAACACGTTCTTGTCATACTCTTTGGGTTGAGCCAGCCCGAGTAGTGAATGCTTGCAGAAATGTAGAAATACGAGGACTTGGGGTACAATGTTACCTACATAGATGGGCTTTCCTGGTCGTATTTCCGATGGACTGCTTCTCCTCTTCCTTCCTTCCTATGGCAGTAACAGTACTCTAACAGCAGGCGAACCATCGGAACCAGCATCCCTCTCTTCGTTGTACGGAATCTCTCTTGCCGACTTTATTCCACAGCACCTGTGGCCGCTCAGCTCCATCACAAAATCTAGAACCCCAAACACCCCTCAATCACTGCAGCGACTACAGTACTTAGCAAGAACCTAGTCCATTGGCGTGTGTGAGCGATCAAGCGTCAGGGCGGTGGAGAGACATCCAGACCACACAAGCCTTCGTGCCAAAATGCTTGATTTGATCATTTGAGTCTTGGTAGATGCTTGTTGTGAGGGCGAGATTTATGATGGTGTATGGATGTGGTCTAGCACGACTTGGCGCTGGCAACTGCATGGTAGCTGAGATGTGGTGGCGGGTGGGTGATTTGGCACCAACCACCATGGGAGAAGAATTGTGTGTGAAGCAAGGAGGACAGTCGAGTAGGCGATGCTAGGCGTCGGTACTTTCGAGGAACAGGAAAGGAAGCAGACTGTCAAATGGCGATGTTTATCTCTCTGCTGCTGCTTGCGTGTTTGCAGTTCAGTGGAGAGTGAGTGAGTGAGTGCGTGAGTGGGTGAGTGGGTGACTTTCTTTCCTTCAGGTGGCATTCTTCTTTCCCACCTGCATCCCGTCGCAGCAAATCAAGCTCGTTCGCTAAGAGAGCCTACAGTACCTAACAAATTGGCGATTCAGCCTCGTTTATGTACTTCACCTGCCGTACCATACAAACCTCCTATTCTTCAGTCTAGGTCTCTGCATCAATGTACGGAGCCCTCGCTAACAGTTAAAAAAGGAAAATGGGCTGAACCAGTGGCTTGGGCAGTGTTGAATGCATTGTCTCGAAAAAGGTTGTCCTGAAGCTTGATGCATACTTCATACCTCCGTACAGTGTAGAAGACTGCGGAGGGTACAAACTGTGAGGATGTGATCCAATCAATCAGCCCATGCTTGGGGGCTTGGGGAACTTTACGCTTCTTCTCCTACTGTATGGCTGGGAGGGCGTAATAGGGTAGTGATGTGGTGGTGAACACGAGCGATACAGAGGTATGTATGTATGGGGCCAAAGGATACAAAAAGCCACAAGAGCGCCCTTCGTCGTACATTCCTTCGCATCCAAGCTTTTTCCAAGATTTCGAGATCGCTTCTTGTGTGAGTCTTGTGTGAGTCTTGTGCGAGTCTGTTTTGTACTGGCCAAGTCTTTCAACATATCGTGGCGACTGGATTGTATCAGTGGAGAGAAATTTTCGAGTTTTCGAAATTGCGTTCGGTGCAGGCTGGATCGACCAGATTGAAGGCATCTGAAAAGTTGGATGTACGCGGATTAAAGGACTTCGATTTGAACCAAAAAGAGGTTGTCCCTTTTATCAATACCTCTCTGTCACCCAACCCCTCTCGTCACTCAATCCCCCCTCGTTTCTTCATTGTACAACCTGACCTACAACTCTCAACGAATCGAACTCGACGAAAGACAACCCACACATCTCAACACTTGACTCAATTTCTAAAAATGGCTCATCATCACCATTCCCACCACAAACGACTCTCGCTCCTTCAAAGTCCCCTCATCTCACAAGAAAAAGCCAGCCCTTCACTCACCCTCAACTCCGTCCAAGAATATTTTCCCTCAGAAGAAGGTTACACGCCTGCAGGCCAACACGACCTGGAACACTCCGACGTAACCAACATCAAGCCCGTAGAAGGACCGCAATTCCAACGGCAGGAGGAAGCCACGACGATCGAACTGTTCTATGACTTATTCTTCGTGGCCAACCTGACGACCTTTACGAGTTTGCATAAGATTAATGATGGCAGATCTTTGAGGTCGTATGCTGGGTTCTTTAGCGTGCTGTGGTTTACTTGGTGTCAGGTTGGTTTGTTTGATGTGAGGTTTGTGTCGGATGGCGTGTTGGAGAGGTTGGCGAAGGCATGTCAGTTTGGGGTTATGATTGGTCTCGCTGGTATGTTTTGCTTCAGTACCCTCATTTCATCTTCACACTTTTGGGATTTCTTTGGGAGTTTTGGACTCTAGGATAAGAATGTGTGCTGATGTGTATAGTCGTCGGACCTAAATACGACCCCATCGACCAATATGCTCCCGCCTTCCAAACCCTTGCTATTATCCTCGCCTTCTCTCGAATCATTCTCGCCCTTCAATACCTCGTCGTTCTCTTCCATGTACGCAATTACAAAAGATCCAAGACACCCATGGGTCTCATCGCACTCATCTACCTCATCTCCGCAACTATCTACGGTCTCACCTACCTCGGTTTCAACAAAAACCAACCTCACGGGAAAGCTTACATCAGTTGGTACGTCGTCGCTGGAGTTGAAACTGGACTCAATGTTCTGGTGACGAGCAAGTACAAGGTCGTCAGTTTCAAGGGCACGCATTTGGTGCAAAGGATGAGTTTGTTGACTTTGATTATTCTTGGCGAGGGTATCATTGTCATTTGCAAGAGTATCACGTCAATTGTGAAGAATGAGGATGCTTCCATTGCTTGGTCGAGGTCTACAATTGGGACGATTACTTCGGCTGTGATTATTATCGTATGTACCCACGCTTTCACCTCGTGCATCTTGGCCTCGCTTAGCTCGGTCCTTTCGTCTCCCTTCCTGGCAAAACATCTACTAAACAAGATATAACCACAGTACTTCCTTTACATGCTCTACTTCGACTGGTACAATCACAATCACTTCGGTTCCATCCGCCAACAATTCTGGGCTATCCTCCACTTCCCCTTCCACCTCGCCCTTGTCCTCGCCGTCGAAGGCGCCTCCCAATTCATCGTCTGGCGCAAACTCACCGAACTCGTCAACAAGCTCGAGAAATCCTTCCTCGGCGCCATCTCCATCTGGACGGCCGACGCTAACGCCGATTTCACCACGCTTCAAAACACCATCAACGCCACACTCTGGGAGTACTGGACCGCCTATCCACCCACATACACAAAGACCTATCTCGATGCTGACAAGGATGTCGCTGCGATTGGGGATCTGAATGTTAGTGTTAATGATACGCTGGTGGCGATTGATCATCTGTACTTGACTGTGCAGAATAGTCTGTTTGTGACGTATGGCATTAAGACGCCGAAATTGAAGGAAACGTATTCAGTGACTGATAGTTTTGAGACGTATAATCGTCATATGGATGTTTTTATCTTGGTCGTAAGTTTCTCCCCTTCACCTACACCCGTCCACCATCTAAAGGAGCATTCTGTTTATCTAACAAAACAACAGTTCGTCTATTTCTTCGTAGCATCCGGCATCACACTCATCATCATGAACACGCTCTACTTCCTCTCGCGACCCAAGGCGCAACGCACCACCTCCGACATGATCAAGATATATATCAATTGGGTGCTGGGATTGTTATTGGTGCTGGTGTCGGCCACCGTGACGACGAGTTTTGGGAGGGGGTTTATGGTTTCGAGTTGGGTTTTGCCGAGTGTGGCGATTTTGTTGATTGTGATTTTGGTTGCTAATCATTTGCGAAGGGGGAGGCATTGAGGAGTGAGATGGAGAGGAGTGAGATGGAGAGGAGTGAGATGGAGAGGAGTGAGATGGAGAGGAGTGAGATGGAGAGGAGTGGGGAGAGGTAAGCTGGGAGAGGTAAGCTGGGAGAGGTAAGCTGGGAGAGGTAAGCTGGGAGAGGTGAGGTGATGTGGATTAGACACGGGAGAGATGGGGTTGGTAATGGGAAGAGGTGTGAGGATGTGAGGTGAAGAATGGAGCGGGTGTGCTATCATCGTGTGAGGAGGGGAAATGAACGAACTAAAGAATTCGGGAGATATTGGAGCGAGGGAGTTTTATGGCGTTATTGTTTTTGACATATTTGCTTTCCGTGCTCCGCCAGTTGTTCATTTCCTTGCGTTGCATCTTTTCTCCTCTTTTTGTCGTTGTGCCATGGTGTGTGTGTGTGGATGTTCCGTCTTGCATTCGGTATATGAGCGGAAAACCAGGCCAGAGAAAGGTTTAGCAAGAGAAGTTGGTTTTATCTGCCAGTCACTGTTCCCAAGCGAATGAGATGGGTCTTATGATGAAATGAGTACAAATATGATGAAACATATACATAAAATGAACTTTCTGAAATAGAAGTACAAAAACGAAATCGAGTACGTATACAAGGGTTTACACGAGGGAAGCAGTGCGCTTCTCGCGCCTCTCTTGTTTTGTATTTGTAAGATTTGGTATTTGCTGTACTGTCTTCGTGAACTGTAATGATATTTTTGTTCTTTCTTGCTGTGAACAGAAAAGGGAGAGAGAGAGAGATTTGATGTCACCCTACCTACGCATCCTTCTCTCAGGCAATTCCTTCCTTTTTTTGTTCTCCTCCTCCTCCTCCTTCGTCTTCTCACCACTAATCAAAGTTGAAATTCAGATCACCCGCATAAAAATTCCAAGTCAACACAACGCCGGTTTTTTTTACAAGTTCAATCTGCAATCTTGGCCATCTTGATTTTGAAATCTTCTGTTCGGAGGCTTACCTGCTTTGCGCCTTCGGGAGGAGCTGGAGTGGTTTTCACTTGATCCTGACCTGATTGAGCCTGGCACATACTTCTTCGGGCGCGGACCTGCCTAAACTTACTTCTGCAGCTGGCTCTCTTTGAGTGTAATTTGTAGAGCACTGTGCGGAATAGGGTTTAGAGTGTATATGAATGCCTGTGAACTTGGTTGTTAATTGTGATTAGGTGTTTTGTGAGGCTTTGTCGTACTGTGCTTCGTAACTTTGCGGTGGTGATGGATGACCACGGATTATAGGCGATTGTGACTGTGGTCGTGGTTGTGGATGTGGATGTGGTCGTACGTGCGGAGGATCGTTCGTATCCAGAGCTGATCGAGATGGTCGTGCGGGAAGGACTGGACAGGGTAGTACATTTGAGAGGAAAGGAAGATAACTTGAGGTAGTATACTAGTGAGTGAAGAGAGTAGACGAAGAGGAAAGAGGAAGAGAATTGATCTCGAGTATATTTCAATCTCAGCTGTAATTGCCATATATCCACTCATTTAATCATCGCTGAAGAAATACGTACTCCAAGTTGGATGCACTGGAACCGTGTGCTGGGGTTGCACATCGTTAGCTTAGAAACAAGTCGAGGTGGGTGGTCGTGCTAAGATATGTAATTGATAATTAGTCTCGCTACTGTCCATTGAAGTGTTTTGTTGCACGAGGAGATTTAAGGTGGCCATGCCAAGAATAAATCTGGGGATGAGGTGGTCGTGTCGTCTGTCGTGCTACATATTCAGGCGGAGGCAGATTTATGGCTGGAAAGGCACTGTACAGTAGGTAAGCAGTAATTGCTGTAGATAAGGAAATAAGTATTCAGCAGGAGACAATTGATCTCTCAGATCAATGTTACAGTCAATTCTGTAGCCTCAATCATGTAAGAGGAAGTTTTGGTGGTTAGAATCGAGTATGTACGATATAGCACTGTAGATGCAGATAGATTTTCGAATTCGCAAGGTAACCCTACTGTAATGTGCCATGCTGGTATGACGAGCTGCCTCTCTCTCCTTTGACCGCTCCCAATTGTTTCAATCGCACAGGAATTTGTGCACAGGAATTTGTAAACTTGACAAGTCATCATGGAGGAAAAGGTCGGACGCAAATGAGCGGCTGTTCTTGATTTGTGGGAGTGTGTTTTGTGTTGCACATCGCAGGTTGAGGATGTGATAGATCATTGTGCTAAAAGAAGTATTTGGGTGCATGGCCAAAGCCGTTTGGTTTAGTTGTGCTTTTTTCTTTTCCACATTCGAAAGTTTGAAGGTTGATGCAGTTGAAGAAGACGCAGAGGAGATTTACAGAGACAGTCAAGTGTAATCAAGTGGTACTTTCAGATGCGCAGATAGTTGATCCTGATATTCTCGCGATTGAACTATGGGAAGGAGTGGGGGAAACCTCTTCGTTGGAGTACTGCACTGCACTCGTTTTGTTTTGTTGCATATCGTAGCTTCGCCGTAATCTGACAGGTCAGTATGCTAAAGCTTGTACAACTTAAAATAGTTTTCGGAATCAAAGCAGAATTCCATGTTTTTGTTGCACATCGCAGCTGTCCGTGTATGTGATAGATCACAATGCCAGAAGCATCCATTGACATATCATCACTTATGTATGTGATCACATATTTGAGCGTTGAATGTTTTCGAAAGCAAAAAACGAGTATAGAATACGTAATGGTTGAACAAGGAGAAGAAAAAAGAGTGCTGAATGTAGGCCAGCAAAGCATGATGAAAGCATGATGTTTCTGTTGAATCTGGTGATGCGTGTTGTGTTGGCTGTTTGGGAGAAAGAGTTTATGAGCGAACAAGAAAGTAAAATACACGTCGGGCTTGGTAATGTAGGAACGAGACCACGTACCAATTCCCCAGAAAATGAAAACATGATTCGATTTCCGCTCAATTTTTACATCACGAGGTCGTCCTCATCCTCCCCCTTTCTTTTTGAAATCGGCCCTCCATTCCCTGCTGTTGCTCCTCTCAACGTCTCAGATTCTCGAAATTCACCCACCCCCATCCCCTCGCCAAGGGCAACGCAACGCAACGCATCGAAGAAACGACAGACAGACATGCACGCATAAATCCCACGAGCGCCAAGCGAGTTTTCCACTGCAACCCCCAACTTTTTGGAACTTTGTTCATTTATGCAGCCCTAGGCTAAACTGGAATAGGACATTTTCAACCATGTGCGGGCGTTGCGCGGAGGTGAGGCGAGGTAAGGCAAAGGCAGTTAAAAAGGAGGGAAGGTGGGGAAGAGGGAACTAGGCTAGGGCCAGACCGCTGGAAGCCTCTCGGGCATGGGGGGATGGGCGGCTTCTGGAAGGTTTTTGGATGTTTTAATTTAATTTCGGAGAGTTTCTGGTTTTCGTTAAGGTTAGGCGGTGGAAGGCGGTGTTGGTGGCACGGTGGATGAGGAACTGTACTGTAGGCAGCAAAGTTGGGGCCTGCTATTGCGGAGTGGGAAATTCAAATTGGGATCATTGGGATTGGTATGGAGCGGAGAATAATGATATAAGAAAAGTACGATGTAAACCTTGTTGGATTGATGACTGGATCACCTGGATGGTGGATGGAGTCTTGAACTTTGAAGAAAGGGGATGGATGCGAGACCGGAAGAGGGAGAGGGGGGAGATGGAGAGAGGGAGAGAGTAGAGAGAGTAGAGAGAGTAGAGAGAGTAGAGAGAGTAGAGAGAGTAGAGAGAGTAGAGAGAGTAGAGAGAGTAGAGAGAGTAGAGAGAGTAGAGAGAGTAGAGAGAGTAGAGAGAGTAGAGAGAGTAGAGAGAGTAGAGAGAGTAGAGAGAGTAGAGAGAGTAGAGAGAGTAGAGAGAGTAGAGAGAGTAGAGAGAGTAGAGAGAGTAGAGAGAGTAGAGAGAGTAGAGAGAGTAGAGAGAGTAGAGAGAGTAGAGAGAGTAGAGAGAGTAGAGAGAGAGAGTAGAGAGAGTAGAGAGAGGGAGAGAGGGAGAGAGGGAGAGAGTAGAGAGAGTAGAGAGAGGGAGAGAGGGAGAGAGTAAGACAGAGCTATAATGGAATTATGCAGTGTCCTACTTCTTCCTGCACTTTATGTGATGAGATGTATGGAGTGAGTACAATCGGCAGGTACTGTACTACCACACCCTCACTGTACAGTACAGTGCAGTATGTGCCGTACGGAAGCACGAGCGATGCGGCTTCTCTAGCAATGTGATGTGATGTGGATTCGAACGGGCGACAAAAAGCAACGCTGTAAGCCTTGTCACAACCACACAACCACCACACAGTTTGGCTGGCGACCGGCGGTTCCCATCTCGGCACGTTCCTTCGAAGCCGGTCTCCGAAACCTTTTTAAATCAGATGATGTGAAGAGGATTCTTATTTGTGCAAAACAAATAATCTCGGGGCACTTTCGGGGTATGGGGTTTGCCGTTTCGGTTCGCTTCCAGGAAGTGAGAAAGTGTGGTTTGAGCGCATGGGGGCGTTGATGTTGGATTGAGATGGGTGGATGGGGTGAGTTGGCAATTGTGAGAACAAAGAATCAAGGCAGCCTGGCAAGAATGGCTTCGATTTCAATCGTTGAGGGTTCAAGCTTTTACACTCATCATTCCTCCTAGGTTTCCACTCTTCTAATTTCTCACCGCTGCTGCTGCGTCTGCTGCCAGGTGCTCATGGGCGATGGACAACAAGTCATTACATTACAGTCCAGCAGTACCACAGCGGTGATCAGCATTATGAACCCAGAACGCCACACCTAGAAGCATCTCACAGCAGGCCAGTCGGTGTGGAAGAGCGGAAGAAAAAAGGAAGAAAAAAGAGGGGAAGAACTAGGAGGGAAACGATACAGCTTTTATATCTCGAAAACTTTCATGAAAAAATGTGTGTGTTTTGTTGTGATGAGGTTGGATTTGCCACCTCGCCAGGCTATTAATAAAATGTAATCTTTCTTGTCGTTGCACACCAAGGATCGTCAAAACTAAAAAAGAGGCTCCGCTACGGTTTCGTGAGGGCCTGCAGGTTGTTTATCCACTAGGATAATCCACAATCCCATCATCGTGGGATTTAGCCATGTTCGCTTGATTCATTTGGATATGCGAACTACACATGAGAAGTATGAGGAGGCTTCACCTTGCTCTATCGTCTCGCTTGCTTGTTTACATCCATCCGAGACACGATTTTGTGCCTTGTTCTTCCCACCACAACCACGGCTCTTGGTGGCAGGAATAGGTAATCGACAAGAATAGCCAGCCAAAGTGGAAGGTCAGGCCAGATACTACACCGAGCAAAAACCCATCCATTTCCCCCTTGCCAATGCTACTGTACAGTACAGTAGCATTCTTCTCAATCTCACCTCCCCCATGCCTCGCCATGCCTTGTCTTCCTATCGGCACCGGCAACTTCGTACATGATCTTTCACCCACACACAGGCAGCCGTAACCCACTGTCAGCCCACGTTACTGTCCTCCGTATGAAAAGGAACTCTCTCAACTGCCAGATTTCCGAGGCCAGCCACCTCTGACCAGCCCGCCAGCACGCAGCTAATTATATCTCCGCGCTGGACCTACCTGTCGTGCAAGCAACATGATACGGAGATAATTCTTGGGCAGTAGGAAGTTGAGGAGAGATGATCACCGCACCTGATGGCGACGTCGTACGTCAAAGTAAGAGTCTTCGCTCTGTTCGCCTCCTGCTATGCAGCCAATGGCAAGATCTACCTCTCGTGTCAAGCACCTGGCTCTCTCACTCACGGTGTCGCCGAATATGCCACTTGCAAATCCTTCCTTCCACAGCCTGCCCTCCCCATGCCTCGCACCAGACCGTACTCCGTAGCACATCCCGAGGTCCCAAGTACACTCACAGTACAGAACTCGTAATGCGATTTTAAAAGTCTCAACAGAAAGCTTCACTCACACCGCTTCGCTTGGTCGATGCCGGCCATAAACCCCCACTACTTTGTAGGAGACTGACCCTCAACCACCTCAACCACCTCCACCACCTCCACCACCTCCCTTGACCCCTGGCACTCCATCACCAACTTTTTTATCTCCCGGGACCCAGAAATCGCGGTTCCGGCTCTCAATAGCGCGGCCAGGCGCTGCAGAGCACAGACTGGCGCGGACAGCTCCCCTGTCCATGAATCTCGCTCCGTAAGCTCAAAGGTGGAAGGCGTTATCAGATGTGGTTCCAGCCCTTTTTTTGCTTTGCCAGGGCTGCTGAGGGCTCCAGAAATTGTGAAAATTGGAGAGGGAAAAACCAGTGCGATTGAATCATTCAAAAGGCTGCGAGGTCGCTCCCACCTCGGTGCATCCCCATCTCCCTTCCTCCATTGCATTTCCCATATATCTTGTGCTCCCTCCCGTCGTCCAGTCGCCGCCACCTCTGTGTTCGTCTTCATCCATCTCTCGATACCCCTCCCATAGACCGTTCTTGCGCCTGTCCGCTGTCCGCTGTCCGCTGTCCGCCGTCCGCCTTGTCCTCCCTGCCCCTCTCAAAGCGTCGTTCAATCGTTGTTTGACCCTTCCCCCAAACCGAATTCTTGGAACTCGTTTGCCGCCACAAAACACGAGACGACGACGACTCAGCAATCCGCTTGATCTGACATCATTCCGGACCTTTCGATTTTCACATAAAACGGTTCGCACGCCCCGTGGTCGTCCCCGTCACCGAACTCTCAAGTTGACATTTTTGGCTTCCCAGATCACTTTCCGCCTAGGGTTTCGAGAAATTTATAGAACGACAGAAAGACCAAGAGCTGGGATTTCTGCCATTTGAACCTTCTTTCGATATTCAAATCGGATATTTTGAGGTGAGTTTATTGGTGGCTGCGAGTGGCGGGAATCGAGAGAGTTGAAGACTGATTCAGTTTCTGTCGTCTGCAGATTACAAAAAGATATATATCTTCAGTTTCACTTTTCCGACCAACAAATTACCTTCACCCGCCAACTTCACTTTTTCGAATCACTTTCGATCGAAAATCCTTCGATTGAGCATTCACTTGAGTACTCGGTTACAAAACCTCCGTCTACAAATACCTGTCTTCCGACCTCCGTCCTTCCCCTTTCCTCACCACGACCGGTCCCCTCACCGACACAACTTCCCAACTCGAGATTCTTTCAAATCCACAAACAATAACCCTTACAAACAACCGACAATATGCAAGCATTCAGACAAGTTGTCCGCCGCTCCGGCCAAACTGCACGAGTTGGATCCGTCACCCGGGCTTTCTCCCCAGCATCCACCATCTACAACGGTTCCCGCGCCAGTTTCAGCGTTGGAGCAAAGAAGGACTATGAGCCGATTAATGAGAAGGAGATTCCTCGTTCTACATACGCTCCTGGTTCGACTGTCCAGCGCACTACCATCAATGTCGAGGAGAGCGCTAAATCTGTCGCAGGCGAGGCTGCCGTCGCCGAGCTAGAGAAGGTTGTTCCGTTGACCCAGGCTGTCTTCGACAAGATGCCACCACACATGCAGAAGATGACTTTGTTTGGCAAGGTCGTCATTGTCACTGGGTATGTTTGTTCATTTGCTTGGTTCCGCGATTTACTAATTTCGATCTACAGTGGTGCTCGTGGTCTCGGAAACTATATGGCTCGCGCATGCATTGAGGCCGGTGCCAAGGCCCTCATCATCTTCGATGCCAACCAAGAGCTCGGCGATGTCTCCTGCGCTGAGTTGCACGATCTCACCGGAAAGACCATTCCAATTGAATTCGCCAAGATCGATGTCCGTGATGGAGGAGCTGTTGAGCAGGCAGTCAAGAACGTTGTTGAGAAGTACGGTGCTCCAGATGTTGTCATCAACTCTGCCGGTATCGCTGAGTACGTTTCCCCGTTGATTTCCACAGAAGCTCGAATTAATACTTTCTCAGTTCCAACATCCCAGCCGAGAGCTATGACCACGCCATGTTCCGTCGATTGATCGATATCAACTTGAACGGTTCTTTCATGGTCGCCCAAGCCGCCGGCAAGGCCATGATCGAGGCTGGCAAGCCAGGATCCATCGTATTCATTGCCTCGATGTCCGGTTCCATTGTTAACTATCCACAAGAGCAATCTTGCTACAACGCCTCCAAGGCTGGTGTTATCCAACTTGGCAAGTCCCTCGCCGCTGAATGGGCCAAGTACAACATCCGAGTCAACTCTATCTCCCCAGGTTACATGGACACTGCTCTCAACAACGTCCCAGCACTTGACGCTCAAAAGGTCATCTGGAAGTCTTTGACTCCACAAAACCGCCTCGGTGCTGTTGACGACCTCAACGGTCTCGCCGTGTTCTTGGGATCTGACTCTTCCTCCTTCATGACCGGAAGCAACCTCATCATCGATGGTGGTTACACCCTTTACTGAAGGATATTGAAGAGCTCGGAATTTGTTGGTGCTGAAGATTCATCATCCTCTTCTCCGTTGCCTCAGTCTCTCTCTTCCAATTCTTCCTCTCCATTTTTTCTCTCTACTGTCATCACACACCAAGGAGAGCGGAAGACGACGACGCAACAAGTCAACACTGATTTCGAGCTCGGTAATCTTTTCTTTACGCGGTCTGCTGGGAGTGGGAGTTTTTCATATGGATATGGCTGGGCTGGGGAACATGGGTGTTCTGGGGTTTATCATGACGGGGTTGGGAATGGTGGGGGTTCTGCATTGCAACGGATTCTTCTTTCTTCGTGGGGTTTCTTGGGGGTCATAATGGCGGGAGTACGACACACCTTGCAACTGCAGCATATCACAGGCATCTGGACTGCCATTTCTTTCTCGTTTTTTACGTCTTTGCTTTCTACCTTTATGAGGGGTAATGCCTTTATGTTGTTGGCAGCAGCGTTGAAGCCATTTTTATTTTTATCATCAGCCGTAACAGAGCGTCTCTTTGAAAAGAGGAGGGGCTGGTTGTCGCTCCTTAGTTCGAGGGCTCGTTATGGTTGGTCTGCGGGAGTTACTTAGCGTAGACAGTTTTCCTTTTTAAATCAAAAAATGAAATCAAATCAAAGTAAAAATCAGTTCTGCAAAACAATATTCCTTTGAGGTCTCAAAGGCTTGGTACCTAAAGTATGCACAGGTCGTTGTTGAAACTCGGTTCTTTTTCATGCCAGTCACGGAATGAAGAAGTCCAAGAGAGTCTAACTCACGACTGTATTGCGTGTACAGTATGAATTTACGATGCGTGAGCTTGGTGCTGCCGGGGAGGAAGAGAGGAAAGATAGAAGATTATCACGATATTAGTATGTGACCATGCTGTATTCTCAACTCTTTTCTAAAGCACAGTAATGTGCCGTCAAGAAACTCAAGACAAGAGAGCGCACGGTCACCCCAGCCGCCGGCCCTCCAGAACGTCCGTGGCGTGGCCACCTGAGCCATCGCCATCTGCTCAAGTACTACTACTGTAGGTACCTACGACGCGCAACAAATCTCTAACTGCCAGCAGCATGACCGCCACCACCTCAGGTCCCTTCGCAGCTGCGAAATGCAACAAGACCACGCCATGGCCAATGGTACTGTACCGTATGTCCTGGGCAAGGGCAAAGAACGGCTTGCCTACAGAGTAGTCTGTCTGGGGAGGCTGCATTCGTGTGGGCTCTCATATTTGCGAGATGCAACAAATATTGCTTTCAGAGGCCAATAGCGAGTACCACACAGCGGAGCGGGGCGTTGTCTGGACAGAAAGAGAGAGCTGAGCTGAGGTAATGTGATGGATTGTGCTAAAAGCTCGATCGATGTTTTAGGGCATGACCACTTCAGCTCTCAGCTCCTTCGAGTACGGTGTGCAACAAATTTTTTTTTAAAAAAACACGTCAAACGCGTTGCGTTGACCCGTGTGTGAGAGAGAGAGAGTCTGAGAGGATTCATTCGCATGCGAATTTTGATAGCAAATTCCAATTGACAGGAAGTATTTACATTCAGGCATCTCTCCAAATCGAAAGAGAGTCAAGTTCAACATCAAGCGTTCACACTACACGGATGCAACAAAATCAAAATCTATCACACCTAAACCTTTTATTTCAATTTCTCTTCTCTTTTTTTTTGACACATATCCCAAACTCGCCAAATCCTAAATCTTTGGATCCTGAGAAAGATCTTATCCCATCCCACCAGAAGAAATGAATAAATTGCAAGAAATCGATTTCAACAGAAACACCACAAACTCCAGGCCAGAAGAAATAAATCCCACTTTCGAAGTCCCAAAGTTCCAAAGATCTCAACGTCAATCAATAGTCATGATAGACAAGAATGCTTGCGTGCTCGAATCCAAAATTTGTCCAAGAATAGAAGAGAACAGACGCGAGGATATGGGTGTTAGACGATAGGTAGATAGGTGATCTGGTGTACAGATGTCCAGAAAATAACCAAGACGATCTCCAAAAATTACCCAATTTCCAAAGGGCATCGATGGTCTCATGAGAGCCAAACTAAGGCTTCATCTCGACGTAGTTGCTTGGGAAAATACCCGTTCTGGTTCCAATAATACCAGTCCTATTCATCTCATTAGCAACAATCCTTGCTTCAATCTTATCCCAGGGCCTCCAGAACATAAACAAAAGAAGAACATACCACCAATCATTCGTACTATCCGTCTTTTTCGTAACCGTAATAATATCACCCTTCTTAAACCCCAAATCACCTGCCTGATCCGCATCAAAAGTAAACAAAGCCACGGCCTCATTACTCCTCAACGAACCAGTCTTACTCCTAAACAATGGCTTTGGCGCCGCGGGCCTACCCGGTCCCATCCCAGTCTTATTCGTGCCAATCGTGCCGGTTGGACTGCGCCGAGGATTATCAGAATACACATAATCGTCATCGAATCCGGATGCGCCTGTGCGAGTCGTGTTGACACGAGCAGTGCTGCCGCTGGGCGTGCGGTCGTAGATATCATCTGCCCACGTACTTGCGCGTTTCGGCCGCGACTCGGCAAAGCCATAGTCGTTGGTTTGGAAGGTGTCGCGATCTCGGTCTCTGTTACCGAAACTGTGATCGTTCACGCTGCCGGTGCGACTGCGGCTTATACCTTCTCCGTATGCGCTTCCTCTGCGACCTTCCCATACCACATCGTCGTGACGGTCGTCGTAGACGGGGATGTCGTTGTAGGTTGAATCTCCATTTCCTGAGATCCCGGCGAATACTCTTGAGTTGAGGATGTTCATGAGTGGTTGTGCTGCTGGTGGTGGTCGCACCGCACCTTCTAGCAATTGCCTCGCGGTGAATCTCTGTCCGTACAGTTTCTCATTCGCATCTCTCCTCTCGATAATTGCCGATCCCTCCAAACTAACACCAGCAAACAATCCCTTAGTCTTGCTGTAACTAAAAATGCCAGCAACACCCTTCAAACTCGCCGCGCCAGCCGCTTCGGCATTTCTTCCTACGGGTCCTGCGGCAATAGAAACATTTCCGCCGAGTGTGAGGGATCCCGCTTGTGAGAATGTGCGCACTGCCGCGGCGTCGTTGAGGATGAAGACGAAATCCGTCAGCTCGAAACCGATTTGTCCGCCGAATCCTGCGCCGCCGGTCCCTATCGCTGAGGGTGCGCTCCAGGTGCCATCTGACAGACGTGCAACTACTACTCCATTTCCGTAACGCGCTGAGCCTAGGAATCCGGCTTTTATGACTGTGAGGATCGCGAGGCCCTAGTCGATTCGTCAGCCTCGGGTATTCCGGGGAGCTTGGGTGTCCGGAGGAAGCTCGCTGGGAGCTTATAGAAGTGTAACATACCTTTGCGTTTGCGAGTACATGTGGAGGAATGATCTTATCTGGCCCAAAAGCCTGTCTAGGATCAACAAAAGAGGCCAGAATCTTACTGCACTTCTTACATTCCGCTGTAGTGGAGTGTATACATCAGCGACGGTTCTCTTCCTGAAAGCAAAGTCGCAAACACTTACACGCCATAGACGACGGAAGAGGATTGTTGATTCCCATTCTTGCGAATGTGTCCTTTTACTGTTCAGAGGAAGACCGGAACGACGCAATAACGCGCAATGAGGAGGTCGTAAGGTCGCCGAGCTTTCAAGTAGGTCTTGGTGGGGTATCTCGGCGGTTCGGCTTTCGTGTTATCCCAAAAGCAGAGAGCTTGCTAGAAATACTGGGGGAACTGTGATTGTAATAGATGCGATTGCAATGGATCTACTAGAGTTGTGCTGATATTCCTGTATAAGCCAGGAGTTGAAGTAACGCAAGGTGGAGAGGATAAGAATGTATTGGGAGAGGAAGTGGAAAGTTGAGGAACAACGATGACGGAGGGCGGCTGACATTTTTAAAAAGGTAGAACACAGACCGAGAGCTTCCAGCACCAGTGTGGCTGAGTGAGCGAGAACTCGCGGACAATTATCACTAGACCTGCCACTAAACCCCAGACAAACGACAAACCCCCGACAAGCCCGACGACAATCCTTTTGACTACCCATTCGCTCAACCTCAACTACGCAATCCCAACTCGCGGCCTTTGCCCACGCAACAAACCACTGCAATACCCACAATAAGCAGAGCAGAACATAAAGTCAATCTCTCGCCACCTTCGTCCCAAACGCCGAACATCCCAGCCAAGATCTCCTGCACATAGGAGGCGGGCCACTCGATCCCGAAGGTTATTCCGCGCATATCAAGTCTGGAAGACGACATACATCTTCTTAAGAGATATCTACATCTCAGCCCAAGGCCAAGGAGTAAGAACAAGATAAAGTAAAAGAAGACAGAATGTCAGACGCATACGAACGCGAACGCCAAAACAACTCTCGCCTCTCAGAACTCTCTGCGAAAGTGACAGCATTGAGAGGCGTGACGGTTGATATTTACGATAATGCAAGGGCGCAGGATGTCATTGATAATACTGTATGTTCTTCTTTCATCAACCTTTTCTACCCTTTGGCCCTTGGTCAGATGTGTGAGCGAGGGCTAATTGCGTACATGCTGTGGTGATAGTCAGATACCTTTTCCTCGATGAGCTCAAACCTCAAGGGATCAGCGACGAGACTGGGACGGATGGCAGCGAGTGGGAATAAAGTTGCGGTTCTGAAGTTGAGCGGGATGATTATTGGGACGGTGTTGGTGCTGTGGTTTATCTGGGGTTTGTTTGTTTGAAAGGGGACCGCCCAGAGAGATGGTGTACGGGACCTAGATAGAACATACATGATGCCACTGGAAAGGATTGAAGGCTAGATCGATATTCAGGAGAACGGAGTTGGCGAGCGAGAGAAGTAGGATATTGTACAGTACGAGAGATTTGCACATCTGAAAGCATAGCAATGGCGTTTTATGGAAGGGCGCGATGTGGGTGGAAGGTCAAATATACCTCGTGTGGTTCAAAAAAACAAAGCGCTATTTTCATGCTCTATTCTAATTTTGTGGCCTTCGTTCCCTCCTTGTACACCATGTACTTTCGTCAAATACACTGCTGGTCTGAATCGCAATCATGCTTCCCCCCTCTACCTGTCTCTTCCCAAATGAATCCCATCTACCTAAGAGGTACCCGTCCTATCTATTGCCACACATTCGAGAAGAGATCCTCACTTGCCCCAAATCCAGAAGCTGGCTTAGGTTGTGTACTTGCTGCAGGAGTTACTGGTGCAGCACTACTCCATCCACCAAAATCATCATCTGCGCTCACCTTGGGCTGGTGAGTCGAGGCTGATGGCGAAGTAAATGTACCGTTTGCTCCTGGGACGATGCTTTGATTAGCCAACGAGTTACTGCTGCCCCATCCAAAGTTCGCGGTGCTGGTTTGTGCAGGTGGTGCTCGCTGAGCGACTGGGCTCGTCTTGGCTGTGCTCCAAGCATCATTCGATCCCCAAGCATCACTGTTAGACCAGTCTCCGGCACTTGATTGGATGGGTACTTGAGCTTTTGGTGCTGCTGCTGATTGGGATAGGTTGAAAACAGAAGCTTGCTGCGGAGATGCCATCACAGGCGATGCAATGGTTTGCTTTGGTGCAGTAGTCTGAGCAGGGGAAGCGAAGTCAAAAAGATCAGCCATACCCGAGCTCGAAGCAGCGGGAGTAGGTGATATTCCTGGTGAGGATCCAAAATCCCCAAATCCGCTGGAAGAATTGAACCCTCTTGATGGTTGTGGAGGTGACCTTTGAGCAGGTTGAACAGGCTTCGTGTCGAAGAAACTACCTCCACTCAAGTTTTGTGGTGGTTTGTTTTGAGAAGGGTTGCGGGTATGGCTTGATAGATTGCCGAGGCTCGAAAAGGCGGATTGTTTGGGTTGGGTTTGAACAGGTGGAGAGGAAGGGTTGGAGAAGCTGAGTCCACCAAATGCATCATTCATCCCTCCGAATGCTGATTGTGTCTGTTGTTGAGTTGGTGGTGATTGCATCCCACCATATCCTCCTTGCTGCTGTTGCTGCTGTTGCTGCTGGAAGGTTGGTGATTGCATACCACCAAAAGATCCTTGTTGACTGTGTTGTGGTTGCTGCTGTGCTTGTGGTCGTGGAGCCGAGGCATAGAGTGATAGAATGGATTGCTTCAAATCTGGTCTTGATTGAGCCCCAGGAGTTGGCGCGGCGCTGGAAGGTCTGTTCTGAGCAGGAGCCTCACTACCAAAGAAATCCAGTCCCAATAGCGAATCGGCCGGCTTGGTTTGTTTCGGAGGAGCAGGTTCGCTCTTTGGTGGAGGTCTTGAAGGAACTGGCGCGGCGCTGCTTGCTCGTGGAGGCTGTCGGCTTTCATCCGCGAACAGATCTTGTTGTGGTGCTCTCCTAACTTGTGACGGACCTGGAGACGGTGTAGAAATGGGTTTAGGGGCAACACCTGTCATCCTCTGCGACGCTGAACGTTCAATAGCATGCTTCTCCTTGACCAAGCTCAATGGTACATCATCGTCTCCTTCGGCGTCAAGGGTCGATGGATCAGGAATTGGCCCCTCCATAACCCATCTCTTTGAATCGTACTTTGTCCTAATGAAGTTCTCGATCTTGGATTCTGATGGCACATGTCCAGGCGCAAGCTTTGCCTCCCAGTACTTGTTTGCTCTCGCATTGCCCCATACCAATACACTTTGTAGTTGCTCGTCTGTCCAGGCATCCAGATCGACGGATTTAACACGGCTGATATGTGTTCCCATGCCCCTGTGAATGCCCGAACACCGGATGCAGATGAAGATGCCCAAATTCCAACTTGCCCATCTTGGATCTGCAGAATTACCAGTCAGTATCAATTACGCAGATATAGTTGTGAAGAGCTGTGTTGCTCACGCTTGTTCCTCTTGCAATCCGCACACGTCTTGTTCCCCTCCAATTTCAATAAACTCTTGATGGTAGTGGCGTTCTGCGCAGCGCGCTCTGCAGCCGGGTTTGGGGCTCTCCGCGACATTGTCGGGGGTGTAGATGTGAAGATATGTAATCAGCGGCAGAGGGAGATATTAGTCGAGACAAGGTTGTTGTTGTTATTGCAATGGAGGTTCGGGTCTGGGAAGTGCGCGGATCGAATTGTCTTGGGAGGTGAAGTGGATGGTGGATGGTCAAGTTGTCACGATGAAGTGGAGGGCCGAGTGCTGCATCTGGACGCCTGGATTCCACATCCCCCAATTCGCTGCAGCCTATCAACGCCCGCCAGGGCTCTTCGGCTTCGATGATGTCGTCGACTCTGCCGCAGCTGGCAGGAGAATTATTTAAAAGTGATCGAGTAAGGAACTGATCTATTTCAAATCTAAATCTACGCCTCAATTCACGCATCGGAAGTATTACAAACTCCACGTTTCTAAAACACCAACTTGTTTCTCCCTCCGTCCTATTCTCGATCCGACTTTCTATAAATTCCCCCTCCCTCTCCCCCTCCATGCGCTTCCCTACTTTCCCAACCATCCTGCGCACATTCTACGCCTTCAGCAACTACACTGCGAGAGCTTCAGCACAACTTCCATTCAAAAGCCTCCCACCACCGACTCGAGGTACCATCTACAAGTCTATGCCGACTATCCCTTTCTTGTCAAGCTTGTTCAGCACCAACAGCAGCTCTCCCAAGATGTCTTATCCCGTTCAAAAGACCGACGATGAGTGGCAAGCTGTTCTGTCAAGAGGTAGGTTCTATTCAAACCTTCTCCTCTCCCATATCTTTACAATGCACTACTAACACCATCACCAGAACAGTTTCGCGTCCTTAGAAAACAAGGCACCGAGGCCCCCGGCAGCGGCAAATACGACAAGCACTTCGCAGAAACCGGTGTTTACACCTGCGCCGGCTGCGACGCTCCCCTTTACAAAGCCGATCACAAATTCAAGTCTGGATGCGGATGGCCCGCCTACTTTGATAATATCCCCGGGGCGGTAACGAGACATGTTGATAGAACCTTTGGGATGGAGAGGACCGAGATTGTATGTTCGAATTGTGGCGGACATTTAGGACATGTGTTTAAGGGAGAGGGATATGCCACGCCAACCGATGAGAGGCATTGTGTTAATAGTGTAAGTATGAAGTTTAGTCCGGACGATAAGGTGGTGGAGAAGGAGAGCAAGGCTTAAACTGATGAAGAGATTGTTACGGGATGATATATGATACGCACGAAGTGCTGAATTACGATTCGATGGGCTTGAGAATTCGTTGGATACCAGCGTACATGTAATTATATTTGCGAATTCAAGAAAGAAATTGCGATCTTTGCTCCGGGCTAGTGGCTTTTCGATATCAACATGCGGATTGACTGTTGCTCACAAGTAGATTATTTGTACTATCGAATCAATGTCACTTTTTGATCGTTTTTACCTATTGAACTTATTCATCTGTCGATCATCAAATACTTACTTTCCAAAAATGATGATAAAAAATGTGTTCATACAATGTAGAATATGAATGGGGGTGGATCAATCCGAGAGGAAAGTTTGAGATGGTTGTGAGCTGAGGTCAAGGTGGACAGGCTGTTGGAAATCAGAGTCAGGAGGAAGGACGGAAGATTTAAGTAAAGTGGATAGCATCAAAAACGTATCATAATTAAACATTTCCACTATGAACTCCAAGCAATGATTATGTATGCATAACTTCATCCATGACAAAAGAAACCCAATGTGGTTGTTGTTCAAACCACGAGAAACGGCCTTGAAAATCTGGGGCCAATTCATCCTCCTCCCCATTCTATCAATCACCACCAAACCTCCCTTCCCCTCACTCCCTCACCACCCCTTCTCTTCTCATTACCACCTCACCCATAATCTTACTGCTTCGCAAAAACAAATCCCAGCAAATCAACCTCACTCCCACTCTGTCCCAAAAAGCCCGCAATCCCCCATTTCCCCCCATCAGTAGGCGCAACACTCTCCTTACACTCGCCCGTCTTCACCCCTCTCTCAAGCGTCCTTCCACTACTAGTCGTAACACCTACATAAAAAATCCTCGTCGTATCATTATACTTCCCTTGACACACATTCACCTTCATCAACACCTCACCCTCAGCAAGCGTGAGTGAAACAGCCGTTCCACCACTTCCACCATGCGTATACGTCTGCCCAGATCTCAAAGTGATAGCGACAGCATCAACTCTATTCGCACCCCTCAAAGTAATCGTCGCTACTTTAGGAGAAGTAGGAAGAACAGCGAGATCATTAAACCAATCCGCATGCGGCCCACCCATCAAATCACTCGTTCTAAATGCACTTCCAACGGTCCAGGTAAAATTCACATGGATAGGGTTGTGATCGGTAAGTAAGTCCCCATTCGCCTGCAAGAACCGTGGAGAATCATAATTATACGCCGTAGCTTGCAAATCCAACGCACGCGAACCGCGATAGAAGGCTTTATCGACTGTCTCACAGTAGTTTGTCATCGAGGGGTTGGAGCAGATTGTTTCGACGGTCGGGGTGATGCCCGAGCGGGCGATTTGGACCCATGAGTCTGTCATGGAGTTGGCGGTGCTGAAGATGGATATGCCGTCTCCTGTGCGTGTGTAGCGGGAGTTGGTGTCGCCGAAGACGAGGACGGCGTTGCCGGTTGAGCGAGTGTTGATGTAGTCGGATACTTGTTTGAGGTTCGCTGCGCGGGCGGTGATGTCTGCTGGGTCGGAACTTAAAACATGTACATCAGTACGTGTTGAGTTTTGAGAGGGGAGGTTTGTGTTTGATATTTGAGAAAAAGGATAGGAGGAAAGAACTTACCCAGCGTCAGTGTGAAGGTTGTATACATCAATCGAAACACCTTCAGATATTTGCATTCTCATAAAGGTGAATCCCTTGGGAGTTAAACAGTCTCCGGAGTTGAGATTGCATGTATTCCATTTGATGCGAGTGTAGTCTGTCCAAGGGAAGTTGGAGACGGTATTCAAACCACTACCGAATGGGACACCGCCGGAGGTTGCGGTACGATATGGGTGGTCATCTGTCTCGTAGATGGCAGCGTGGAAGTTGAAGTCTAGTTGCGCGAGTTAACGAGGAGGTCTTGATCTCTGAGTGTATGGTAGATTGAGAGCAGTTGGATTAGTACCTTCTT
>JBAMDN010000956.1:0-18686 GCA_037074945.1 Tetracladium marchalianum
ATGGAGAAAAACCTAAGCGCAACATGAACACGGAAAATCTATATATTTGTACGTGTTTAACTAATCTTGCTCAAGTTATTTACCTACGAGAAATTGATCCAATGCCTCCACCTGCGGCGAGCGACCCAGAAGAGCCCACTAGATTGGAACGATATTCGTACAGCTGGAAATATATAGGCTATAGAGTATACAGTGCTTTCGTCGGATCTGACAAAGACTTCTTGGTGGTTCGGCGCTTCAGTGTCCTAAATGCGCGGATTCTGTTAGCGCTGCAAGACCGCGTTGTCAAACTCGAAGAGGAGCTCTTCGAACTCGATAAAAAGTACAGTTTAAAGTCAGCTGGATTCGTGAATGTCAACAACTCCAGCTTTCGAAATGACTTGCCAGATCGTCGTACTCTGACGTGGAAAATCCATGAGCAGTTAAGCGAGTATTGTAAGTGAACTGAGCAAGCAGTCTTGGTGAATATCTTTGCTAAAGTGTTCTTCAGATGCTTTTGCGCTTCAAGTCTCTCTCATCTCGAAACAGCCGCAGGCCAGAGGAGATGATATTGGTAGCGTTCGGAGCTGGCATAATAACAATAGGAAAGCCATCAACACCAAGGAAATGGCATACCTTTCCGAGCCAGATGATCTCATTGCTCTCGCACCTCGAGAAATGGCGCCTTTAAGGCGATTCTTCGAGCGCTCCACGGTATTTCGACATTCTGAATTCTGGAAGAAAGATGCCCCAAAAGGTCTACCGGTTTACGAGCAAGATGTTTTTAATTTCTTCGACGACGAGAAAATCGACCGGTTTGTGTTCGCTGCTACGATGGTCATAGGCCTTGGCATGTTGGTTGCTCCACTTTGGATTCTCAATGCCGTTGATGCGACTTCATCAAAGCTGAGTGTTATAACGATGTTTATTTTGGCATTCTGTGCAATTGTTTCAGGGGCAACTTCTGCGAAACCTGGCGAAGCGTTGACGGCGACTGCAGCGTGAGAATAACTGGCGTCCTTTGGTTCTTCATCTGCTAATACTGGACAGATATTCGGCGGTGCTTATGGTCTTCTTACAGCTTGGAAGCCCAGAGTCCAGCACGGCGGGAAAATAAATCATGTTGTCAGCAAGGCTTTCTTGAATTTGAGTTGCAATACAAGGGAAGATGGCAAAGAGACTCGTTACGAAGGTGATCTACATGCAGAAGTATATTGATCAAACTTTTATTGTGAGCATTTGGTTTTTGACCACGCGACATTATCAATTATTGATATAGAAAGTCGGATATAGCAGAATGAACTTGCAAACGATGTTATTGTATCTGAAGTGATTTGGTCCAAATCATCCGTTCTAGACCCTCATGTCATGCTGGCAAACGGCTGGCCGTCAAATGCTTGGCATGATGGGGTTCGACCTCAAGCCCAAGCTTCCCCTCCGTCGCCTTTCCATCAACGTTCTTAGGCTCAATCCACCACCACGCGTTAATGGCCAATGCTATCTCGCAGCTATGCCCCGACCCTGTCATGCTGGGTGCTCACGTTCGTACTGTACTGTACATGACAAGATGCGCCGCACCCTCGACGGAGTGGCTGCTTCCGAACTACACTGGGGAAATGTAAGGAAACAAGGTCTCAAAATGTCATCCATCCTACGTCCCACGCTCCGGTGTCAGCGGCTTTGTTTTGTGTGTTGAACTACAGTAGAATAGGGCAAAACAGTATACATGATCCATTTTTCAGAATCTGCCATGTCGTCTTCGAAGCAGAATGCTCCATCATCTGAGGAATTGCTCCAGTTAGCAAATGAATTCGAGAACGAATTGAACAGCAATATACTACCGTTCTGGCTCAAATACGCATCCAATCCATCTGGGGGGTTCTTTGGAGAGGTCTCTACTGATGGCGTCGGTGATCCGAATGCAGACCGCCACTCTCTGCTTGCCAGCCGAATTCTTTGGACCTTCTCGGCCGCCTATTTAAGATACAAAGACGAAGCTCATCTCGCCCTTGCCGATTACGCTTTCAAGGAACTCGGGGACACATTCTGGGATAAAGAATTCGGAGGAGTTGTTTGGTCGGTCAAGGCAAATGGAGAGAAGAACCAAGCCCAGAAGCAGATATATGGTCAGGTCTTTGCAATCTACGGGTACAGCGAGTACTTTCGGGCAACTGGGAACGAACAAGCGTTGGAGCAAGCAAAACGCCTATACGAGTTGATTGAGCAACATGCTCTTGATCACACATACGGTGGATACCTGGAATGGTTGAGCGAAGAATGGAAGCCTTTGCCTTCTGACCTCGAGAGTTACATGGGAATCACCAATGCCAAATCACAGAATACGCACCTTCATGTCTTTGAAGCATACACCAATCTCCTTCGTGTTTGGCCTGACGCTGGACTGAAAACACAATTGAGGACACTGATTGATGTAGTATTTTCAAAGATTTTGAATTCAAAGACCAGTCATCTTATGCTCTTTATGGATACCGAATGGAATGTCGAAGGGGATCAAATATCCTACGGGCATGATATTGAAGCTGCTTGGTTACTCGTTGACACTGCCGAAGTACTCCAAGATGCGGATCTGATCAAGAAAACTCGCGAACTTGCGATCAAGATCGCGGATGTGACGATCGCTGAAGGAATGGACAAAGACGGCGGCCTTCCCATGGAAGCATCGGCAAGTAAAGGTTGGACGAAACCAGACAAGGACTGGTGGAGTCAAGCGGAAGCTTTGGTTGGCTTTCTCAATGCCTTCGAAATCAGTGGAGACTTGAAATACTTGGAAGCTGTCAAGCGCTCTTGGGACTTTATCACCAAGCATATGATCCACGAAAAGGGTGAATGGCAAGGTACCTTGCTTACGTCGACGTGGGAAAAACAACCTCCAACTATTAATGCCTGGAAATGCCCCTATCACAACGGACGCGCGATGTTAGAAATGACGCGTCGTTTGCGAGCACTGGCTTCAGCAGAAAACAATGCATAAGTACAGTCGTTCAGCGTTGCCAAGAGCTCCGAACCTTCTTGGTGATACTTCAGGTCATAGAGCGATTTCAGCGATTAAATAGCCGGATATAGCGAATCATAACATTCGCCAATTCGATAGAACAACCACATGATATTTTGAGCATTTCAAGAAAGCATGTTGTGTCCGGTAGACTCTGTCTCTGGACACGCGTTCAGTTGTTGTGGCGGAGGCAGTGCCAAAGCCGAACTTTTTAATACGACCTTCGTCATTACACAAGTTTTCACTGTATTTGATTGAATATATGGCTTTGATCTGAACACAGGCATTCCATCCTGACGCAAATCCCCAATTCATAGGTGCAAGAGTTTGAGTCAAAATGTCATTTTCTATTCCACCTCCAATATATGATGAATGCCATGAGCCAAATCATCCCCGACCCCGATATACTTCAATTCCAACATATCCCCATCTTCCCCTCCATCCAAGCATTGTAGCAACTTATCTTGAAGGCGAACTTTCCATTTCACGACTTACTGCTATCCTCCGCCCCCTATGAATTGCCGGCCGCAAAGGCCATATCCACGCTCTATATTAACAGGTTATGCTTGACCGATCAATAATTCTTACAGAAGATCCAGTCATGCATCTCATCTAGTTTGAAACCAATCTGTTCCTCAAACCGATTCCTGAAGCTCTATTTTTCGGGAGTTCTGGGCTCGCTTCATCTACGTCCGTCCGAACGATAAAACTATTGAAATAGGCCGTGAAGGCCCTGAAAGAGAGTCTCTATACAAAACGCCTGTGGATTCATGCTGAGCTAATTACGCTCGACTCATCATTTATGCTTCAGACTACCGCATCGCGGTCGCCAAAAACCTGGTTCCAGATATGGGATTCCATGGATGGTGTCTAGTCGCCCAGTACATCAAAGACACATGTTCAAAACCCGATTTCATCAAAGAGAAACGCTGGGAGAACGGCGAGTTGCGGCTGTCTGACAGATCTCTTGTCAAGGAATCTTGAATTATCTCTCATATCGTCCTTGTTGCTGATAGCTTCCGCTAACATCTGTGTGAGGAGCTAGCAGTTATCGATCAAGAGATCGTAACCATTCCTGAACCGACCGAATATGATAGAAGCTATACCATCCGCTCGTCAGAAACAAAATTCAGATTCGGTGCATTCATGTTGGGGTAACATACCTGCCCAGATGATTTTGTCATCACTCAAATGGTTTGTACTGAGTCGATTGAACTTGTTACTCGGATGCAAAGTTCGATTCGTGCTGATCTCCAACTTTATCTTTCGTGATACGGCACCTTCTTCTTAATACAGAATGGTGCTGTTTCGAGGTTTCGCTACTTCAAGTTGTCTATATGTGTCGTATTCTTGAAGTTCATAATACACACTCCCGACTTACACCAACTTTTTAGATCAGCCATCAATCGAACTCCGACCTCAACCAGTATCCTTCTGCAATCTCACAAAGAGCAATTTGAATTCACCTCCAAAAGCCAATACGAAAACATTGTAACTGGCCCCTCCACCCCCGTCGTCCTCAGCCCATTCTTACTCGCCCTAATAGTCTGATAACATACCCTCACCTCCCTCTCCGTCTCTATTTATTCTTACGGATCCCCTTCCAATATCCCCTGTTCCTCTTTCAGACAAAGGATTGATATCTACTAACGCGGCGTCTCTCACGAATTGGCGACTTGCTTCTGCTGCTTCCAGGAAGACATCCGCGGCGGTGACGGCGACGGGGCCGTATTTGACGGTCATCATGCGCATGCCTCTGATAGTTTGGTTGGAGAGGGTTGAGGTTATGGTTTTTATTGCTGCAGTCATTGCCGCGATATACTTTGGGAAGGTTTGAGGTTTTGGAGCTTTGAGTGGGAGGGTTTGGTACAGTAGCAGTTGCTTCAATCACGATTCTCTTTCTACTGGTTTTCACAGGCCTGTATCCGGTGGATGGTATTTTGTTAGCACTCAGATGGGTTTAAATTTAGGAGGAGTACAGTCTGAGATGTGCAAGTGTTCATGGTTACGGGTTGTGCAAGCCCGATTACTCGAGGCTGAACGCCCATCTGCCATCTTCGTTCACGCGGGACGGAAGTGTGGTTGCGCTGTTATGTTACACAACCCAGGCAGAATGCGGAGTATCTATCACACATATTTGCGCACTTTTCTGGCCTGTCTTCTCTGTAGAAAAGCTCGTTTCTTTGACTTGTTAGTGTATAGTAACCTACATTCTTGCGGCTGGGCATGGCATAGAGTATAGACTGTTGACGCACTGTGTAATTGAAAGCCTGCCTTAACAGTATTCTTTTCGGTTTAGAAAATCGAAAATCAATTTCTATAATTCCTACTTTTCAAGTATTTTTTTCTAAAATATACGCTTGCGTTTGGGCTTCAACCGTTCGAATGACTGAGCCGTGACAGCGTAAGTACAGTACTACTTGTACTGTAACAAGCAATGTGCACGAGTCATTAAACTCTGGATATGCGATTGAAATGAGTCAGATCACCAAACATCCACGCCAAATATCATCCTCGCTTGGTGGGGTGGCAGTGGCAAACCCAGATCCAAAATACGCGGAACCACAATCTCACGCAAGGCATTGTTCACATACTCGGTATGCAACAATCACCTCTCAATCTCAACAAATTTTAGTTTGACACAAAAAGATAAAATGACTACAAAGAAGCGAGAGTAGGGGTAGGGAGGAGGCCAAATGAATCCACGTACCTGCAAACTTTTTCCACGTGCTGAGGCTGATTGTATCGTAAATCGCACACTGGTGACATGGGAGTGCTTTTCCGACGTATTGAGGGGCCAATTGGAGGGGGTTACTCGGCTTTGGTGATGGCATGTTAGTCTGGATGGACTGGTTTGTTTGGATGATGGTTTCTTGGGATTTTTAGGTTTTTGGGAGGCAATTATAGGGTGATAAGGGGGCGGGATCAGATGGCATAGGAAGTTGGTTGGTTGACCTCGAAAGAAGATCTGCTCTTGGCAAGGTCAAGCATTTTGGGGCTGAGAGACCATCGTGTGCATGCGCGTATTAGATATCAGAGTATGTATGAATTAGGACTATGAACAACAAGTTCTAACGTGGATTTTTGATTCCATATTGACGCAAAAGAATGGAATACGCGGATAGGAATGTCAATCATGTATCTTCGCTTTCTTTCAATACTTCGTGAGGTTGATTTTTTGTTCAGCTGGATATTCTATTTGAATTGAATCGTTCGCCCCCTTAATTGGCGGTCTTGATGGGTTTTTGATATATAAAGAGGAGAGGTAGAGATGAAAGATATGGCATCGCAATCACGATCAAGTACTACCTCTCGCCTAGAAATTGGCCTTCTCAATTTCGCTCTCAGGCCGCTCCTTTGCTGTCTTCAGTGCTTGTTTCTCGAGGTGTTAAACATCGTCCACCAGTCGATTGAGCCAGACCAAAAGACAGCAACTTCTTGTCGACAATACCGGAATTCTCCCATTCCTCAATCGAAAGGTCAAGAACATTCTCCTGGACAACAAAAATACCTTCCATCTCTCCACTAAATCAACCAAACCAATAGACCTCTCATGTGAACAAGTCAAAACACCATCAACTTCAATCTTCAGATGATGATTCCAATCCTAGCAATCGCCTCGCTCATCGAGGGAAATGAAGGACAACCACCCACCCCACCACCTCCTCCCGCCCAGCCAGCTGCTCAGCCGCCTGCCAGCTCAGAAGGAACTTCTGCTTCCACTTCATCTTCTTCTTAAACTGTCTTTTTTTGGAAAGGCAAGAAGAGAAAGGGAGGGAAGAAGGGAGAGATTAATGCAGGAGGGATTGTGGAAGTAGAATTGGATTGGAAGTTAGTGGAACTTTGGATCAAAGAAAGGAAGAGGATGAATGAGTTCGACAGACGGAAAGGCGTGATGAGCAATAGTAGGATATTAAGGAAGTGGGAGATATGAGTGAGAAAGGAGATAGGTATGTTGTTAGTAAGAAGATGGCAGAGTGAGTTCGCTATCTACCCCTCTTCTGGTGTTTGCAAATTACCGACTAACAGTTATGAGAGCAGATGAGAAAGTAATAAGAGACTGGGTATCACAATAGCAAGCAAACGTAGGGAAAGTCTAGAAAGGCCACATGGGCAACCAAAGGAAACAAATTTCATCAACACAGAAAGATTTCAGGGAAGTCAAAGTCCAAAACAAAAAAACAAAACCACAGAAAAAAAACCCAAGCCACGTTCACTTCAACTCATCCCCAACTTCCCAGAAGAACAAGGAGAATGTTCTTTTCGCAGGTCGAAAAATTCTAGAAACATACAGTTACAAATTCTACCTTCTGATCCAAACATTTTCATCTTTGAGATTGTCTATATAGAGCGAATGAGATCATTCACTGCTGCCGCCTTCCTTCTTCTGTGCCTGCTCTTTCTTCTTGGACCTCTGCTGCTTCCATCTCATGAACCAACATGCCACTGGGAACAGTGCGATGTCTACCGCGCACCAGGCGAATAACACGCCAAAATTCAATCCGATTTTTGAGTGGGTGTCGAATATGATTGTGCGACTTGCTTCTACGACTGGTACAGCATGTATAGTAATTAGTGTTCTGTAATCTCCCAAAGACACAGAAAAGTAGCTGGAAAGGAAGAGAGAAGGAAGAATATGGAGACGGAGACTAACTATTATGCAACGGCCACGCCATCCCCCACTTATAAAACCCCGGCGCCAATTCCAAATTATAAAAACTTGTTGACACATTCGTGATGACCCAAAAGATCAACCAGAAAGCCGTCCACGGCATGCCGATCAACATACCGACGTTCTCACATGCCAAGCCCAGCGCACTCATACCTACCCAATTCAACATCCAATACACCACGAAAGTACCTCTGCCGTATCGTGTGGCAGGGCTGGAGAGGTCGGTTTCGCTACCTCGTGGTGCGGAGAAGGGAACTTGGAAGGCAAGGGAGATGAGGGAGTAGAAGAGGGAGAGGATGAAGTAGGCTGTTATGGTGGCAATGAGACGCCAGATTATGTGGTGCGTGAAGTGGAGGGTGCGGTGGTGGGGGGAGGGTGTTATGAATGACATGTGGATTGGGAGGTAGAAGGAGAAAGAGAAGAAGGAGATGATGATTAAGTAGATCAATCCAATTGTGATTGAAGGTGTGGCGGTGGGTGGCTGGAATGGGCGGAGATTGTATGTTGAGAAACCCACGGCTGGGGAAAGTGCTTGGGGTGAAGTTTGTAGTGTGGTTATGTCGGCGGTGGTGGTGTTGGAGAGGACGCGCTCGACCCACGTCTTTCCGAAAGAAGCGACGAAGTTTGATTGGAACTCGAGAAGAGTAGGAGTAATATAATTCGAATATGTAGAGTCGTCTCTTGCTTGTATATAGACTACCTGTGCAAGTCCCATTGGATCGAATGAAGTATTACCATTTGCGATGGCGTCTTGGAGGAGGGTGCTGGCGTTTGAATTGATCATGATAGCAGCCCAGGCGTGTTGATGAAAGATTTGTCTGCGGACCTCGACGGGATCGAAATCGAAGTCTAAGGCTGATTTGATGGTCCATCCGAGATGGGATGGCTTTTCGTTCATGGCCTTAGCAGCGTTCACCATCTGGGGGCCGACAAATGGCGTGGTGGAAGTGTAGGGAGCGACTTGGCTGTCAAAGTCTACAACCCAGATCTGGAGTGCCGACATGTTGTATGGTACATTGTATAGGACTCCCCAGTAAAGTGAGAGAACTGCGATAATGACGGTCGTGATGATGAGAGCTAGTGAGTGTCAATAAACATCTATTGAGGCTGGCCAGGATCCGGAACGAGAATTAAGCGACGCAATCGATGGGACTGACATACTTGTGATTCCCCATTTCTTAAATACTTTGAGCCTTACACTATTTAAATCCTTGTGCCAGAACGCAACACTTCCTTCATTGCTGTTCTTTCCTTTCTCTTCACTCGACTGATCGCGTTTGTCGTCCTGGTTGGGTTTCGACTGCTGCCGCTGCTCATCACCCAGCGTTTCTTCTGATCTCTTGATTGATTGTGGCATCATGGATCCAAGAGAAATGGTGCTGTTGGTACAAGAGAGACAACTTAAAATGCTTAACTTCAGGGTAATAACGATTTGTCCCAGCCTTGGCTAAGACTGATGTCGTGTAAGTGACCAACAAAGCCAATGTGAAGAACGCCGTCGCCGAGACTGTCTTCCAAGAATTTGACGACGGATAAAATAAAGCTTGAGGTTTGAAAAAATTTATGTTGAGAATGGACGTGAGAAACTGAATGGGATGATCTCAAATTGTACCCTAAAAGCAATGGTCGACAGCTAAGAATTAAGAATGATGTCAATATCTCGTAAGTCATAAGCGGGCCAGGGGACTTCCCCACGCCCCATTTACCGGCCAGCCCCGGATGCCAGCCTAAGAGCGTCGCAGTAATTGAAAATACGCAGAATCTAAATTTCGAGGTTAAGGCGCCACTAACAAGGCCTCGAGCGAAGCATTTCTGTATGTTTCGTGAGAGAGCCATCGTTCTTAATTACATCGTCGTCTTGAACCTAACTGTATAATCACAGAGGATCCTAGCAGAGAAGATCGCCAGAAAGGCTTCATTTGATAATTTCATTGCTGCTGTTCTTGATCTTGGTACGCTCATCTTGACTGAGATTCAAGATGTTCGTTAACTATCTGTTGTAGGACAGACAGGTATCAACCCCCAAAGCATCTACTAAGCCCCATAAAAATAAGTATCACTCGCCCCATCCAGTAATGTCATTCCTGAATCACCCAAATCGATCCATCCGTCACCCATGTGTTCTCATAAATCCAGCCTTCGTGCCCCCAAGACTGACATGCAAGATACATAAAACAAGTAACGCTGATGCTGAGAGCAAGAAAGATCTTCCAGATCCGCCCAATCATCCATAAACCACTCCTGATGCTTGCGTCTTTCCGAATATTTTTCATAGAAGAAACTAAAATTGATGGTAATAAACTTCAAAGCGACCTTTCACCGACCAATCTATGCAAGTAGATCAACATCCAAGCCAATAGAACGCATGAAAAGATTAACATTGCCACGTCTTTGACTGGCCATGTCGGGGGGTAGGGTGTTTGCAAGATTGACAGTCTCCATAACACGGTCTTTGACTGCCATGACGAGGCGCTGTTGTTGGTCGGCATTAGCTCCAATGCCAATTGCAGCAAGGAATTGCCAGATATAAATATCCTCGCCAGTGTGAACGGTACCAGGGAAAATGTAAGGCAGGATAGGCTCGAGGGCATCAAAGAAGCCGTTGTAGGTGTTGGTCCTAGAAATAATTAGCTGGGAGCCTCAAAATGAAACGATGCTATTCACCAAACTTGCCACTCCTGCTCGGTGTGGTCTTCCCCCGTTTGAATGATCTCTGCTCTACTCAAGATCATGGTCAACATGCTGACACCAATTCTGGTTCGAGCAATCAATGCAACATTGATGGTTAGAATCAACCCCAAGATTCCACTAACAATATGGATTGGAGCATCATTGAAGTAAGTGAAGAGAGCTGGCATGACGGTCAATGAGAACAACTCAATATCTTCACGGATACCTGCGCTGGGCTGAAGTTCGCCTGGTTGAACAACTGCCTGTCGAACAACATCAAGTTGGTCAAGATGAACAACAATCATGGTCAAGATAGTGGTGCGCTGCTCTTCGGTAATGTGTCGGAACACTCGGGGAATAGCCTTTTTGCCTTTACCGTACGAAAGGAAGGCGATGAAGGGATGAGTGTTGGTGGCACCAATTGGCTCATGAACCTTCAATTGTTGCCAAAGTTCTTGATTTAGAGAGTTCGCCTTGGCCAACCAGTCATCATGAATACCAGACAACTCTGGATTGAAGTCATCTGGGCTCAAGGGAGGTGGAATGTGTTGAGCATGTGCCTCTACCTTCATCAACGTATCATAGACATTCTCGATATCTGTCAATGTAGTCTTTCGATCACTCATGCTCAGAACCTTGGGTCTACCGCTGTTGCTTCGATGGGCGTCTCCAATATCTGGACGTTTGATATTCAAGAGCGGCTTTGGGGTTTTGGCGTTGCTGAATGAGATCTTTCCCAAGCTACCCTCAATGACCAATTGTTTGTTTTTTGGCTTGTTCTTTGCAGCCTCGACAGCTCGTTGAACCTGTTGCTCCATTCGCTGCATATGATTGTCTCCGCCACGATGTCTTCCACGCATGCCATTACGACCTCCAGTCTGGAACAAGTAAGTCTGAGCAAAGTTGCTAAGAGGCTGGCCGGGATGCTGACGGGGTCCTCCTTGGATAGAATTGTGGACTTGATAGTAGAAATCTTCTACCAGTCCAGCATCCGTACCATGCTCATTTGGATTTCCGGTTGCAGTTACAAGTTGTTGTAGCTGAATTCTAGTGATGAAATTCTTGTCTTGGGGTGTCATGAGACCATTGTCTTTTGAAAGCAAGAAAATCTTGTGGTTTCGTTTGGCCCGCTTTGCATCTTCCATAAGAAAAGCAGCTCTATCCTCTTCAGATAGGTTGGCCAATTGGTGTGGGTGGGTAATAATAGGACGAGAACCTGACTGGTGCGATTGATGAGCATGAGGGCCACGAGGAGCATGTTGAGGACCGTGGTGACCAGGTTGGCTATGGTTTCCATGATGATGGTGTGAACCAAGCGACGTGCCTCGTTGTTCACCAGAGTTCCTGTTTGGGTTTTGCAGAATGTGGGAAGGCTGAGGTGGGGGGCCATTGGAGTTTTGAGCTGAAGGTGGTTGTGGTCTTTGCAAGATGTGAATAGGCTGACCACCAGATGTTTGTCGCTGTTCTTCTCTTGAGGGGCCGCCATGTTGGCCAGGAGATTGCTGGTGATTTTGATGGACAGGTTGTGTAGGGGGTTGTTGGTATTGAACTGGTGGAGGAGTTGGTTGGGCCTGGACTTGTGGTTGAACTTGGGCAGGTTTTTTTGCTTGAGCACGCATGGCTGCCTCAACCTCCTCCAAACTCATCATCTTTCTACTAGCAGGGGCATGGCCAGAAGAAGCTTCAGCCGGGGGGGCTGCAGGCTTCTTTGGCGTGACACCCCATAAGTTGGCATCCACTTGCATCTCAGGAACATAGTCAGGTTCTCTATAACGCTCATATCCCGTGCGGCTTGGCTTCGAAGCTGGCTGCGAGTAACCCGAGATAGGAGCTGTAACTCTAGAAGCAGGTTGTTGGCGGGTGAAGCGAACTTGTTCCTCATTGATAGCATCCGAGACCTTTGCAGTCTGGCCAAAGAAGTCGAAGTCCTTGCCGACTGGCTTCTTCGACGCGACACTGCCACCAAATGTATCATCGTTGAAAGCATCATTTGTCTCGTCCAATTGATCGCCTAAACCATCATATGTTTCCTCAAAGTCTAGCCTATATGTCGGTCAGTCCTAAAATGAAGTGACAATGAAGATGCTTCCAAACTCACGCCTCATCGTCATTCTGGTGTCGGGGGCGAGAGAAAGGATCTGCAGCCTGTGAGAAACCAGGTGCGGCGGTATTATGGCCCCGATCGCGAGGGCCCGAAGGGTCGAAACCAAAGAACGACATTTCGTTGTGGCTGGTTTTATGTATCAATCAAAGAGATGTGCGGAGGCCATACGAAATTGAGGGCGGTAATCAAGAAAGTGAGGAATCTAGAGGCGCGCTGAGCGTTAGACACGAAACTCGAAAGTCTCAAAAAGAGCTGAAGATTCTGACTGACATCTGAATGTACCGTCGACGTCGACAATGATCGATTTTGAGTTGCAAGAGCCAAGTTTGTATTGTGTTCAAATTAGAGTTGAATGTCTCCACCGTGAGGCTCTACGCACGAGCAGATAATTCTAGGGACGAGAGAAAGGACTGGTAGTCTCCTGACCAAGTCTGAGAGACTGAATGAGGTGAGTTGGCGATACAAATAGAGATTTAGTTTGGCGGGGGAGGAGGGGATTTGGAGCTTGAAGCTTGACCATGGATATCAAAAGTGATGAAACGACCACTCGCCAGACACAGTCTAAACCCATAAGGATCTAGGGCAACTACACGCCAAGACAACCCCACCGAGCAGTGAAACAGCCAATCAGCATCCTGGCCAATCACAAGGCTTCTTTGTTCCCAGACCTGGAATATTTCCGTGACGACGCCGAGCGACTTTTAGGTGGACAGGGGCCGTGGACCGTGGACTTTCAAGACAAATCTGACTAGCAAACTAAATACGGGGCAACACCCTGGGGACTTTGACTTGGACAGGTGAACACCAACCCTTTCTCTCACGAACGCTCAGCTCCCCTCTATACTATAGAGCGCCATCTGTCCTTTGCGACCTGAATTCTTGCTGAATTGTTGGTTTTTCTATTTCCATTCTCGGGCCGCATTGATCGCTTCTTACCGTGCTCTTCGCTGGTACAAGCGACCTCCTTGCGTTGCGCTTTCATTTCGTCCAACCCGCATTCCAAAACAGCGCCTTTACCTCTGAGAGGACGTGAGCATACGACCGGTATGATGTCTGGGTCTGCGAGATATGTGAGGTATATCCTCTTTGCAATGTTTGTAAGTGGATGGCTCCTGGTTAATAACAGTACTGCAAACTGACCCCTCCAGGGGCTAGGAGTTCTCTTTTTCATCTCCTCCTCTTCAACACAACGATTACCGAGCACTGGCAACATCCTGAATGGTGCAAAAGAATTGACGAGTAGCCCAACAAATGCGCCAGAGCCAGTGAAGGCTCCAGAGCCAAAGACAGAGGCAGTTAAACCAAACCCAGCGACAATCGCTGCACCTGCTGCAACGGCAGTCACTCCAAACACTCCGGCCAGCCTTCCTCCTGCGACTGAAGGCGGTCCACGAATGAATGCGACCTTTGTTACGTTGGCAAGGAACACAGATATTTGGGAAATTGCAAAGTCAATACGACAGGTGGAGGATCGCTTCAACCGAAAGTTCCACTACGACTGGGTTTTCCTGAATGACAAGCCATTCGATGATACATTTAAGAAAGTTACAGCTTCATTGGTTTCTGGAAAAACATTCTATGGCGAGATCCCCAAGGAGCACTGGTCCTTCCCAGAACACATTGATCAAGACAAGGCGCGCAAGGTTCGAGAGGATATGGCACAGCGCAAGATCATCTATGGAGACTCTATTAGTTACCGACACATGTGCAGATTCGAATCTGGTTTCTTCTTCCGACAAAAATTGATGTTGAATTACGAGTGGTACTGGAGAGTTGAGCCAAGCATTGAGCTCTACTGTGACATTAACTACGACACATTTAAGTTTATGGCGGATAACAACAAGAAGTACAGTTTCGTTTTGAGTTTGTACGAGTATATTGAGACCATTCCAACTCTTTGGGACAGCACCAAGAAGTTCATCAAAAACCACCCAGAACACATTGTCGAGGGCAACTCTATGGCTTTCTTGAGTGATGATGGAGGTGATTCCTACAATAAGTGCCACTTCGTAAGTAATCTATTCACATGTTATGCCTCAATGCTAATTTTACTAGTGGTCTAATTTCGAAATCGGCAACCTCAACTGGCTCCGATCAAGACCATATCTCGATTTCTTTGAGCACTTGGATCAAGAAGGTGGTTTCTTCTACGAGAGATGGGGAGATGCTCCAGTCCACTCGATTGCTGCAGGACTTCTCCTCAAGAAAGAGGAGATTCACTTCTTTAACGACATCGCATACTACCACGTTCCATTCACTCATTGCCCTACCGGACAACAGACAAGATTAGACTTGAAGTGCCACTGCAACCCCAAGGATAACTTTGACTGGAAGGGATATTCTTGTCAGTAGTGACTCTTCCCCATTCGGCCACACCATTTACTAACAGAAACTTCAACAGGCACATCCCGATTCTTCGACATCAACGGCAAGACGAAACCAGAAGGCTACGAAAACCAAACAGACTGAGCTACTGTTCGATTGATAATGCAAAGATCACGCGCATTTTGATTCATATACATATTTTGATCAAAGAATACAGCAACGCAACACAAAGAAAGGTGCATGTATGCACGAAAGCGGGATGGATCTGGCGATTCCATACATTAGGTTAAGGGGAGCGTTCTTCTTGTTTTGTTTTTTTAACATGGTTGGGTCAATGACGATTGTGATGCATGTTGATGTCTTTTCAGCAAAGCATGTGTAAATATAGTTCGGAAAATATCTATTGGTCGGCTCGAATTCTTTTGTTCCGACCGGATCGCATCGCAACTTTATGATTGAAGTACTGTACTTGTTGTATGTACCATCCTACCCACCAGCTTTCCAGGTTGTTGTGCTATGCGCCACAAAATGCATTTCCAGCTACTCGCTCTGAAGTTTCTCCTTTTCGCTTATTTCATTCATTCTTTCACTCATCTCCAGGTTCCTCTTTCCCTTTTTTGACCTTCCTTCAAGTCACTCCACTTGGACTCTACTACTACTCTAAATTTCATAAACCCACCCTGCAACACAAAACGCCCTTCTTCACACAGAGAAGGCGATCCGCGACATCATACGATATCATGTCGCGCTCTCTACCGAACTCGTTCTGATCCCGAGTGACTTGGCACGGGGTCATCTTTCTGTTTGGCGTTGTGTACGGGGCGGGGTTTGGTGAGGTAGGTGCGAGGGGCCCAAGATGGTGGAAGGACGAAGGAAGGAATGAAGGTATGGTACAAGATTACAACCTCTTGATCGGTTTTGTTGTTATTGCGCTTGTCAGTTCTGTTCTTTTATTGTTGTCAATATGCCATTGCTGCTGTCGTTTGGATCATTATCGTCATCTCACAGCCGTCGTCTTTAGGATGCATTGCACGCATCAAGCCCATCTACGGTGTTATTTAAAACAAGCACTGCGAAAAGAACAAGATGTTCAAAACTACCGCCTCCTTTCGATTGGAGAAACGGACAGCTTAAGTAGTGTAGTTTGCCAGAACGCATCAACAACGTTGTTCCATTTTCAACATCGGCTGCGCGGTTGTATCAAAGCATACATCCGTCGAGTGACATTTTTTAACATCAGAACCATCAGCAAAGCCAGTAAGGTTGAAGAAGGGATAGTTGCCAGAGAACAAGATCACTGAAACTGCCTTTGGTCTCTGGGGGTGTGTTGTTGACTCTCACCCGCTTAACTTGAGTCCCATTGGTCATACAAGAGCTTCTGAAGTAATCCTCTGTCTATGAGTTGAGTTCCGTACAAGTGTAGAATTGAGTTCATTATAGGATAAAGTTGGAAGTTGGAAGTGAGAATGTCAACAAAGGCTTGGAGGGTAAAGAGTAACAAGTCACCTATCAACTCCAAACACCCGCCACCAGCAGAAAAAAAAGGTTAGCTGAAAATCAGCTTCTTGAATTCCCATATGTTTTTGTGTGTCTGTTGATTGTACTCGTCACCAAATTTTTCTCAACCTTTGCATGTATGTTACCTTTCCAATACTCATAAACGCCACATGAGTTGTGAATATAAGAGTTTCTGTTGGGCATAAATTAGACAATTCACAGACATTATAGGCCATTAATCAAATCAAATCAAGTATTCACTAAAATCTATTAATCAAGTTAATTAATCAGATTCATAGTCAGATTAATGTCAAGCTACGAGTTCGCGTGCTCTGATTGGCTGAGCATATATGCTTAATAATCTAGCTTTTATATAATAATAGTCTTTAATAGGTTATCACTGAACGTAGAAATCATAGATATCATGAGATTTATGCCAAGACTTGATTAATAGATTAATCTGTTTTATAAATCTAATCGATCAAAATATTCATTTAAATCAATTCAATTTTTTTGATTAGATTTTGATTAATAATCAATTAATCAGATTATTTTTTGTCACACTGGGAACAGGTGATGCATTGATTGTTCCTCTCTCATGAGCTGCTCCCAGGTACTGGATTTATTGAGTTTCGGGTTTGGTTTCACTTCTTAAGGTTAATTGAAGCAATTGGACTGGAAGAAAAACATCTCTGCTAAAGTTCCAAAAATTTTCTGAGGACTTTACTGCTGAACGCTAGTCATGAACATGGTTTTTCGTTTTTGCAGGTTTAATTTCTGGACTTCAAAAGACATGTTGTAAGGCACGAATCTCGAGTTTTGCTAATTTCAAAGTGCTTTTGTTTCGATTTGGTGAAACAACGATCCATTGGTTCCTTTCCCAGTCTCAACAATCAAGTAAACTACGAAGCGCCTCAATCCCTCATTCACGACCCTCAAAAGCCTTTCTCAACCCCTCAATCTCCAACTTCGTCATCGCCATCATCGCCATACTAACCCTCCCGGCCGCCTCCCCGCCAGCACTCATGTACTCGGCCAATTGCTTCGGAATGACCTGCCAATTCACCTTAAACTTATCCTCCAACCATCCACACACCTTCTTCTTTGCATCGCCCCCTTCACCCAATTTCTCCCAGTAATGATCCACCTCCGCTTGATCCTGACAGGTGATTTGAAATGAGACTGCGGCCGAGGGCGTGTATATGGGTGGTCCGTTGAGGGCTGTGAAGGAGGTGCCATTTATGGTGAAGGATATGATCATGACACTGCCTACTGCGAAGTTGTGGTGTTCGCGGCCGGCCTCGGTGTAGCTGTGGAAGGGGAAGACATGGTTGTTAGTTTCCTTTGTTTTTGGTTGTCATGGAGAGAGGGTGTGACAAGAACTTGCCGTTTTGTGCTGGTGATTTTACCATCTTTGAAGATGGAGCAGTAGAATTTGGCGGCTTCTTCTGCTTGGCCGTTGAACCAGAGACATGGTGTAATTTGAGTCGTCATTGCTGCGGTGGGTTGGTAATTTAGAGGAATGGAGTTGAGACTGACGACGAAGTGTTTAATTCAGTTGGTGTCTAAATGATCTTGAGTCAAAGTCTCGAATTCGCACTTTCCAAGGAATCGCCTCAAGTTTGACTGGAAGGTGAAATATAATTTGTAAATCGTGATCTCCTCGCATCGAGAACTTGGCGTTATTTATATCTTTGTTGAACAATGTTTGGTGTTTTCTTTTGAAAACATCAGGAGCTCAGCGACAAGCCTCAGAGGAGAGTTTGACATTACCCCGCGATTTTGACTCACTTTGAACGAAGATATATCCCACGGGGTAACTGGCATTCCGTTTGAAAAGTAAGCCCTTTTCCATTTAAGTGATAGCTGCCTGATAACAAAGGCTTGCAGCATTTTAAGTGTGGAGATCCCGTGTTGCTGCCTGTATGTGGCTTGACCTCAACACGCCAAACACATTTGCCTTCAAGGGACATCTCCGATCTGCTTCTCACAATCAATGAGAGTCCAGTAAAAACATGAAGCTCTGTTTCTTTTGCACGCCTATCGCCAAAGTCCTTGAATATACACTGTGCTGCTGGCGATAATTATCAGACGCGTCGTTCAAGCCCGAGTGGGTTGTCACGAAAGCACACAAGTTCTTCCAGATTAATAACCTTACTTCTTACTAAGGAGAATTGTAAGTCATCAGCTCCTTGGGTATTGAATGATGGGAGTTTACGAGTTCTTGCCTACTCTTTGGGAGTCTTTGGCGCTTTTGCCATCCCGTCATGTCGATCGATGTTGAAAGGTCGACCGGGCGCGACGCCGTCGGGGCTTTTCAAGCATCATGGAGTGTTCTCTGCAACACATTGCAAAGACTAATGCTCCGCCCTAAAAAGTTGTCGTATCATTGATGAATGATGAGGCGTGCCTCTCATCATAACTGG
>JBAMDN010000957.1:0-31379 GCA_037074945.1 Tetracladium marchalianum
TTGTGTTTGTTTTCATGTGCCTCGGAACAATCATTCTTCTCGCTTGTAAGCGAGGTTTCTCTCTCTCTCTCTGGATGTGGGATATGCGTTTGATCAAGTGTGCTGCATTTGGTGCGGGTGGCAAGATGTGGTTGATGAAGGGCGATCACGGCCTTTGGCGGTGTGGCTGAGATTTGACGCACGACTTGAAGGCTGACAATATTTATCACCCGGATTGCTCGTAGAAGAGACGAGTCATTTCGTAAAGAAGATTTGAAGAAACATATAATCACTTCCTAGGAAGAAACAAGATCGTGATGTTTTTCCAACTCTCTCCGGACTCTTCCAGTTTCGATTTCTTGACCAGCTGAGTCAGCAATCTCATTCACGTGTCCTCCAGAACCTAATCTCATCCCCCTCTCACCACCACATCATTTCCTTCATTTTGGCAATGGTCTCAGCATCGATAGCATGGAAAGTCATCATTGGACTTTCCGCACCGGTAGTAGTATGGGCGGCAGCAGTTGGAATATGTACCTTTACATGGGTACAACGACAGTACGAATGTCCCATGCCCTCAAACTTGAGCTAAAAAGTTGGCAGCATCCTCTATCTTCACAAAGCGCCCATCGGATTGAGAACGAGACTTGGTGTCCCAGAAACGATGGGATTCTTGAGTAGGTTTTAACTATTTTATTTGTGGGTGATACTAATTTTGAGAGAAACAGAAAATCAAGTCGTTCCGTTTCGTGTAGCGACGTCTGATGGCGTTTCTCTGTACGCGTGGCTCATCGCGCCACTGAAGGTATTCGCGACTCATGAAAAGGAATTTTTGGAAGATGGAAGACTTCCTGAGAGGACGATTGAGACGAGTGCGGCGTTTAATTTGTTGAAGAGGGATCCAGAGAGTCGTCTTGTTATATACTGTAAGTCGGAACTCTGTGTTTCCCCGGACACGAGCTTACGATGTTTCAGTTCATGGTGTATGTTTAATTATCAATCTCCAGGTACTTTCTAATGTGAGAATAGAATTCTGCAACTATTGGGCAAGCTCGACGAACGGAAGAATACAAGGTCCTTTCGTCGGGAGCATCAGATAAGATTTTTATCTTAGCTTTCGATTATCGAGGGTTTGGGAAGTCTACTGGCTCACCAACTGAAGAGGGGGTCATTATTGATGCTGTCTCGGTCACGAAGTGGGCTTTAGAAGTTGCCGGCATCTCACCAAACCGGATTCTTTTACTAGGGCAAAGTCTAGGAACCGCAGTTTCCACTGCTGTTGCTGAACGTATGTCGAGATCCAGTCCATTCATCATTTAGACCGAACATAGCTGACTCGTGCCAGACTTCATCTCCTTGCAACCCAAGGTTGAATTTGCTGGTCTCATGTTGTGTGCAGCATTTACATCAGCACCAAACATATTCATGGACTTCGCACTGCTCGGAACCGTCCCACTTATGGCACCTCTGAAGTTATTTCCTCCTGCTGTCACTTGGTACAAACGACGATATAAGGATACCTGGAAGACCTCGGATCGATTGGTAACTTTGGTCCAGAAAAGTGCAAGACTAAGATTAACACTTCTACACGCAACTGGAGACAAAGTAATTCCCTGGAGACACTGCGAGAACTTGTTCTATACCACGGCAAGTGCTGCCAGTGGACGTGAGCTCACCCGAGCGGAAATAGACGATAAGAAGCAAAGCTACGACCTCGGTGAAGGTGGATGGTTGTGCAGGTGGGAAATCGATGACAAAATCATCAAACAGCGGATTGTAAAATATGGAGGTAAGTTACACTGTTCTTGTTGACCATTCCCATGCTTATCTGTTAGGACACGATGAGATTATGAGATGGGAGCCCGTGGCGCTCCTCGTTTTACGAAGTTTTGGGCGGGATTAGATTCCCTCGCGCGTGTTACGCTGTAATACATTTTACACTTGATAGATTCCCACAGAAATTCCTTTGAGGATGCCATCAGCCCTTCTTGTTCTTCTTTAGACCGCAGCAAGAGGCTGACTGTCGACCAGAGGCATATTCCTCTTCTTTTCTTCCTTCCCAAAATATATTTCCCCCGACGAGAAGGGTGTAAACCGAACGCTTTTCGCTGGCTTGCCATTAACGAGAACTTCACCAGGTGTCGCAGCTGGTACACCCTTGATTTCCTCCAACATCTTTTCGACATCCCCAATCGTATCCTCGATGAGGTCAATGCCATCCTCTCTTTTCTCATTTACTGTTTCAGCCTTGAACCTATGGCTCTTGGATGATTTAAGAATTCCAAGTAGCTTTGGGTCGTTTTTTGCTGCCATTTCAGCCGTTCTTCCATCCTCGTCCTGTGCCATCCTATTGGCCCCTTCGGCCATCAGTCGTCTGACAGAAGTCGGGTCTTGCGCGGTTAGAGCTGCGAAGAGAAGCTCATCCAAGTCCAACTTTGTTCCATCTATGGTGGCGCCCGCTTCAATTAACAGGATTCCCACCTCCAAGAATCTATTCTTGAACGCAATTCTTAGCGGTGTCATTCCGTACCGATCGACCGCGTCATAATCAGCGTCATTAGATAGAAGAAGTTTCATCGCTTCTGCATTTCCTAGCATGGCCGCGAGATGAGTCGGCGTTTGGCCATTTCTGTCCACGTCGTCTGGAGAACATTTCCCTGTGGCCAGAAGCTCACGTGCAATAGTGACCTGAATGTCCTCATTATCTGTTGCCCGATCACTGACTAATAACGCGCAATGTAACGCTGTTCGGCGCGTTCGAGGCTCCACGGTGTTTATGAGCATAGGATCTGACGCTATTCTCGCTTTAATAGCATCAAACTTCCATTGCATCGCAAGTGCCCAGACTGGAAGTTCTGTTGTCATTTCATCATCCGATGGCAGGTCATCGGCCAATCCGTTGGACCTGAAATGGTCCATAACTTGCATACTACCATACTGACGAGCGACTGTGAGGGGTGTTCGACCAGAAACATCTCGAATAGCAGGGTCGGCACCGAGTTGAAGAAGAAGTTGGGCCGTCTCCAACCTTCCGTACATGCACGCTTCATGGAGAGGCGTCATACCCGCAGCATCTGGCGCATTCAAGCTGTCCGAAGTCCTAGTTTTTAGCCATCCGATAATTTTCTCACTGCCAGAAGCAGCTGCCCAGTGCCACAATCCCCGACCATCTTCGTCAACACATTTCAAATCTAGCTTTTCTCCCATCGATTTGGCCAAGATGGTGAAAGATTCTTCTCTTCCTTCCATGTCGGCTGCTTCCGCAGCACGCAAAATTGCTGTCCCTCCTCTACCGTCCTTCCAACAAGGATCGGCACCGCGCTTCAACAAAGCATCAACTACCTCCGGCCTACAATTTTGCCTTGCAGCTACAAGCAAAGCTGTGCGGTTATCACTTTTCTCTGGCAAATCTACAATAACCGATGGCATCCGCAGTATTTCCTGGACGACTTCCTCCAGCCCGTAAGCAGCTGCAATATGCAATGCATTTTCGCCATTCAAGTCTTGCAGATTGACCTGTAAACTAGGGTGTCTCAGAATTGCAAGCGCAATGTCAATTTGTTTCCAGATTATGCTCATGACCAGAGCTGGTTGTTCGAGGTGTTTCGGATTGACCATATTGATGTCCAGCTGTCTCCCCCTCAATCTCTCGTCAAGTAGGAGATTCACAATCTGTAAGCTTTTCTCGATATCAAGGTTGCTATTATGCTCCGGGTTCTTTTTGAGTCGAAGAATTGCTTCAAAGAGTGCTGTTCGACCCTTCTCACTTTGCGTATTTACTGACGCGCCCGATTCCAGAAGGCGGCGGACCATTGTGACATTTCCACGCCGGCAAGCGTACATCAATGGTGTCTGTCCATGTGTTTCTTCTCGGACGTTCAATAATTTAGAGTCGTACTCTAGAGACTCCATCAAAAACGGAAGATCAAACCAGGCTATGATGTGCAACGGATGGATTGTTCGTCGCACATCCCACTTGTCTTTGTCCCGAGTGTTCGCCGTCCACTGTGTTTGAAAGTCAGCTCCTTCTAATTTCTATCATAGAACGGTGCCGAAGAAAGCACTAGGGTATTAGATGCAATTATACTTACTGCGGCCTCAATAAATGCCTCGACTCGAAGTGGATCCTTGAGATACTTGACAGCCTGCTTGACAACCTCGGTTGCGTCAGGTCCGGCTTCGCGAACATGATCTCCCCAGAACTGTACAGCGTAGGAAACAAACGGAAGCTTCCTTTCCTTGGACTGAAAATCCTCTTCTCCCGTGCATGGCTTTGCAAAAGTGTCAAAACCGAGGAAGGTCAAACAAGTCTTTGCAATATTCATCTTGCCTGTCGGGAACCACTTCGTCCAATACTTGCTGAAATATTCTCTCCTAGTCAAATGCTCGAAGCGTACGATCATATCACTATTATCGTCCTGGCCATCTGAAGTAATTCGCTCGATTGTAACCAGTCCTTTCGTTGCATACAAAATATCCCTCATCTCGGTTTCTCCGCTTGGCTGATATTTGGTGTCGCCGTCTCTTGTAGCATGAGCTTGCAATAACTCAGCCAGTGTCAGGTTTCTCTTCGCGAAGAAGATGGTTGACAGAATCTCCACGGCAAGCTTTTTGTGCTCATATTCTTGCTTCGTTATCCTATCCATATCTTCTTCATAAAATGGAAAGACCTTTTCAGTTCCATCATCCTCCTTGTTCTCCAAGGCTGCTTCGATGTCTCTCATATTGTTCTTGTTCTGGAAATGCTTGATATACTCCCTTGCCAGGAGAAAGCGACCATCTGCGTTATCGACGATGTGCTGGATGATTCGATTGAACAGTTTTGGATCGCGGTAGCATTGCCAGACTGTGAAATTGACCCCTCGCCTTCGAGATCCCAGATCCGTGACGGCAGCTTCCTTAGGGAAACTCTCTTCGATTGATGCTCTCAGGTACAGGGTAATATCTTCATCTGGGGTCTCAATCACAACCTCGCAATAGTCCGGTGTATGCCACTGTAACACATGCTCCGTATCCTTTTCATGGACGCATTTCTTACCATCAGCCTTGCATTTATAGCAGATGCCTGCTGTATCGTCAGGCGATTCGGAAAACTTCGCGCATTCCTTGCACAGATGGTACTGGATACATTTCTCCTCGCATATGTCGCAGTACATGGCAGTGTGGTCTGTTTCGTCGTCTTTTCGGGCCATGATCAACGTGCTAAGTTTTGAAGAGATTTGTGGCAGGTCCCTTTCGATTAGTTGGCGGGACTCCTCGGTAGCTTCGTCCAGGCCATCTATTACAACGAATACTTGGGAGTAGGAATCGATTTCAGCCTGCAGTCACGCTTAACCACCATCATATACCATGCTGAAGGAGAACCGTGGTTGAGTTTGTTTGTCGAACAACTTACTTTGAGCAATGTCAGGATCTCTGCATCGCCTGGGGCTTTTCCTGTCCGACTACCTTTTTCATGCGCACCCCGGATAGCTTGACTCAAACCCGTTCTAGAAGGCTATCGTTAGAAACATACTACGAAAAAAGAGAAGAGATCTGCGTACTTCCTGAACTGGATAAGCTGCTTAAGCAGACTTCCCTGGATATTCTTGGGTGTTTGGATGCGGCCTTCCGTCTTCTCGAAGTATACACAGAGAACTGGAATCTCGGGGGCTTTTTTACCCAAATCCTCAACCACAACAGCCGCAAGAATGGTCTTACCTGCTCCAGGCTCACCATACCCCCGCAGGACCTTGACAATGCCCTGCTTCCAAGTCTTGAACTCGTCACATTTGAAAAACCACTCTCCTATGCGACCCTTTTGTACAGTGACGGCTTTCTCGAAAAGTGTCTGTTGCCGTTGCTGGAATTCAAGCGGTGAAAGCCATTTTTCAACCTCTTTCCTTTCAGCCCTTTCTCGCTCTTGGTTTTTCAGAGCATCCTCCGCTAACGACCTTGCCTCCATGCTCTCCAATCTCATAGCTGTCTGTCTTGTGACCTCTGCTATCTCTTGATTTTCAAGTCTTCCGGCCACAACCTCGTTCTCGGTCTTGAAGACACTTGCATCTACGGTCTCTCTCACCATCTTGTCTTCTTCAGTCAACAATTTATGTTCGGTCACCATCTCCGCCACACTTTTGATAGCGAGACCATTCGTCCTCGACATTTCCATCAGACCCCATTGCAACACAATCTGAATACCGTTACAATGGTCTTTGATCTGATTTAAGAGGCTATCCAATTCCTTCTTCTCCGAGTGCCACTTCCACATCTTGAACTTGGCCTTGAGTGACTTATCTTTCAAATTTACCGTCAAAATAACCTCCATCTTCTTCAAAACTCCCAGGAGACGCTGAATAGGCGAGTTCTCTCCTTTACGCTCCAATGCCAGCACCCAAGGTGCATCGGGTGCAGAGGAGGCTGCTTTGGCGCCTTCAATTGCTGTCAATACGGTCTCAACGCAGTCGAGTCGACTGTTGAAATCCTTTCGTTCGATATCGGCATGGTAGACATCTCTTCCATAGCGACGAATCCTGATAAGACCCTCGGTAATAGCGATAACACTACCGATTACACCTATGACTTCCGCCATTTCGCCGAAGGTTGGATCGATGGCCTAATGGCGAGCTTTGGCTTCCTTCCCAGATTCAAATCAGAGACTGTCTGATGCTACTCAGTCGTGTCCTTGGTTTTCCTCATCACGGCCTTGTTTGTTCGGAATTTCAATCGATAAACGGAAATTTGAAAGAGAAGGTCGAGAATCAACCCCTCTGCCCTCGCCCTACACGGCATCCGGACCTGGTGCGCCATGCGGCTACTAGTGCTGACCAATGTCCACAATTTTGTGCATGCATATGTGCCTGCTGTGGTGTACTGTGGTGGCGGCGCCGCAACACACAAGCACCTATTTCCGATCACTGATTTGCTGCCCTGTGAGCAGGGGCAGGAGTGCGACAGATGCGTTTAAGTTAGGGCTGCTCCCGTAAGTGTATCCGATGTTATGTCAGAACATTGCTAAGCGCTTTCACGTAGTTATTGGGCGAGATGGCTGTTAGAATCTGATTAATGCATTTTGTGCAGGTTTAAACTCGCTAGTGCAAGGCGTTCTCGATAAATGTGCCGCAGGAGCTCGCGTTTCAAACCCGTGGCATGCAAAAGGTGACCCTGTTGTTGTCTCCATAAGCGCACGGCGCAGAGCGTGCGGGAGCTTGTTTGGGCCAACGCCGTCCGAACAACCCAAAATTTGGAGAAAACAGCCCCCAACTTTCCTTCCAGGCTCCTGTCACAGATTCAAGCACCCTGGACGAAACTAGGCTGAACATGTCGACGATTTGGGTTTCTTTATTGCCGACTATGGATCTACAACCAACGCCGCATCTTGACAGGTCCGCTTCGGTTCTTGATTCTATGTGCTGTATGTACTACGCCGCAGAATTCAGTGCCTAGAAGACCGGTTTGGTCCGCCCTTATTGCGGCTCATGGCTCATGTTCAGGGGTATTTCAATTTGGGAGGGGTAGAGGTCTAATTTTGCTCCTCGCCAATGTAATAAGCACTCAGCCCCTTGAAGAAGTGCAGATGCCAAAAAAGGTCATTCGACTTTCTCTTCCTTGAAGCACGCTCGTTCGTTCTCTAAAAGAGAGTTTGTCCAGGTTTTTCTGGAAACTAGAACCTTTGCAGATCGATGACTCTTATGCGTTTTTCATCATGAAGTTCTCATTACTGCTTACGGTCTGTGTGAACATCCTGTCTTTCTCTCATGCAGCGCCAAATTCTTCGTCGAACTTCCCAACTTTGACGCGACGAGATGCGGCAGCACCTGTGTCTACAGCATGCGGTGATGTTGTGCGAAATGCGAGTAAGTTCTTCTCACTTTCTTCCATTCAAAACCAATCGTTACTAATATTCACAAGCTGTGAATACATTCAAGGCTAAACTGGTATACGAATGTCTCACTTCCGTCCCCTTCGACGCAGCTGTAGCGACGAAATTCTTGAAGTACTACAAAGACTCCATACAGTTCCAATCCACCCTAGAGTACCTAAAGAACCCACCCCCAGAATACCAACAGCCCGCTTTTGATCTACTCGAAGGTCTCGACACCATTCAAGGACTGATCAACACAGCTCAGTTCGATAATCAATATGAGTTTGAGGCTGCCTTACAGTCGGTCGTTTTTGCTGCTCATGATGATCATTTGTCCCTCACCTCGGGAATCTTAGGTGTATTTTCGTTTGGCACTTCGTATCGTATTGTGACGTTGTCCTCGGACGGAATTGAACTTCCAAAAGTTTACTTGCAAGGTACATGGTAGCTCAACATTGTTATCTATTTCCAAGGTAGCTAACTTGGAAACTAGCGGATATCATCCTCAGTTTAACCGATCCCAGTTTCAAACCATCGCCAATCGCGAAACTGGATGGAATAGACGCAACGAAATATCTAACACGATTTGCGGCTCTGAATGGTGTTGGTGGCATTGAAAGCCATACCGATTGGAATCAATTGATGGTCAACCCTGCCCAGGTCATTCAAGGTGCACCTAGTCTTTGGGGTGGTGCCGCAACTTTCTATCCTGGAGAGACACTGAAGATTGAACTTGCAAATGGGACAAAAATTGAGACGCCGTGGTATGGTGTCTTCCTCGGTGATAGTAAGTTGTGACTATACGATTTCATCCCTTCGGCTCTTCGCAAATGTATCAAATGCTAATGATTGTCTGTTCCAGGCGAAACGGGACCATTAGAAACAGGTGGTGATTTCTACAACTCTTTCGTTCTTGGTTACTGGCCAGCGGGGTTCACACCAAGTGAAGACGAAGAAGAAGAGATCATCGAGCGCAGAGCAGCCTCTAGTACCTCCAAGGAAGCTGCGACTCCTACATCAACTCGTATCACTGAGACCAGACCACCTGCTCAATACAAATGGCGGAACATAGCCTACCCAAAACCAGATATTGCTCAAGATGAGCTCGGTGTACCAGGAGGTGGTGTTCTCTCCGGCTACTTCCTCAAAGGTTCTTTGGTCGCAGTCCTCAGCGTACCTACATTCCAAGAAGCTGATGATAGCATTGATTCATTCTCCACCTTTGTTGGCGACTTCATCAAAAGCAGCAAAGAGAAGGGAATTAAGAAGATAGTAATCGATCTTCAGCGAAACTTTGGTGGTGATGCTCTCCTTGCTACCGACATGTACAAGCAGTTCTTTCCTGGAAAAGATAAGGATCCTTTTGGGGGAAGCAGATTGCGTAACCATGGCGCAGCGGAGGTCATGGGCGAGACTTTGACCGATTACTGGATGAGTACGGCGGAGGGAGATCAAGACTACTATTATCTTTATGCAAATGAGTGGGTTGCAGCTACGAGACTTAATGCTAACACGGGCGAAAATTTCACGTCGTGGGAAGAGTTTCATGGACCAAATATATTCAATGGAGGAAGCTTCACTACAGTTGTAAGTTGAAAAATCTCCGAATGGCTTATGGCAATGACTAATGCTTGTCAGCAACAATACAATCTCTCGGACGCCCTCTTCGATACAATCGCTACGGGATCGGAAGAAGCATTCTTGGTCTATGGCTATGGTAATCGACCAGTAACAACGAAGCAGGAGTATGCTGCTGAAGATATCATCCTGCTCACGGATGGGCTCTGTTCGTCAACATGTGCTCTTTTCGTCGAAATGATGCATCACGAAGCTGGTGTTAGAACGGTAGTTGCTGGAGGACGACCATTTTATGGGCCGATGCAGGCTGTTGGGTAAGTGAATCCTACTTTTCTTTTTTTGCTATGAATAGTGCTGACATCAAATACAGACTTAGCAGAGGAGCGGCCCAATACAGTGTCACAACTCAACTTGACTCCGACATCGCAGACACAGAAGCCATTCTTGAATTCTACAACCGAACCAACGACTTCCTCCCAGGTCGCGCGGATGCTTTAGACGTAGAGGTCCACCACGCCGGCATCAACCTCCGCGACCAAATCCGAAAAGGAGACGACACCCCTCTCCAATTCAAATACGAGGCAGCAGCTTGCCGTATTTTCTACACCCCCAAATCTGTTTACAACTTTACTCGTCTATGGCAAGACGCCGCGGACGCAATGTGGACTCGCCCAGAACTCTGCGTCAAAGATTCCACGGGCTACTCCTCAACAAAAGCCACAACCACAAAATTACCACCCTCAAACATCCTCCCCGAATCCTCCAAGATCGAAGCCCCACCCCTGAAACTCGACGCAATCATCACTTCCTTCTTCGACAGTGACTCCAGTATCCAAGCTGTCAAGAAACCAACCAAAGTCAAAGACGAGAAAAAGACCAAAAAACCTGTCTCCCACGTCGGCAAAGATTGTCGCTCTAAAGACACCCTTGGCAAGGTCCTCGTAGATAAATACGGCGACGTGGTAACAAACTCGAAACTCTGTCCAGCAAATTACTTCTGTGATCCGAATTATACGTTTTGTAGCACAAAGACTCCCGGGACGAAGATTAAGAGAGCGGGTTGTGTGAAGATGTGTCAAAATAGTAATGATCCTGCTTGTGGTGATGAGGCGTGCTATACCATTCCTGAAGATGATCCAGCTGCCCAGTTGGATAGTACAAGTAGAGGATATTGCAATGCGCCGGCGAAGAGAAAGACTTTTACTTGTCAGAAGGCTGCTAATAAGGGCGTTCAGCCTGGACAGCCGCCTGCGGTGGGCACAAAAAGAGATGTTTTGTTTTAGAGAGAAAATTTGGTTAGGGTTGGGTCATATAGATACACATCATGGCAAGGAGGCGTTATTTTTCCAATTAAAATTTATTATTCTGTATTTTTGCACGATCTCCCTTTCGCGTTCTCCGCATGCTTTTCTTATTTGGCAGGACACTTTCCATCAATACGATCTCCAGATACAAGCTGCAGTAATGTCTCTCCCTCTGCGAAAAGTACCATCTTCTTTGAACTCTGGTCGTATTTTGGCCATTTAAAATGGCTGTTTGAAGAGATGGATGGTTGGTCCGAGGGGTTGCTGATGAATGAGAGCCATAAATCTGCAAGGAGAAGATGTAAGCAAAAAGTCGTGACGTTTAAGGAGGATTAACTAAAGTTTGCTTACCTTCCATAGTATAGGAGACTTGGTATTCGAATTTGGTTGACTGTCCACGGAACTCAAAATGTGTTCCGAAGAGGAGAGGAAGTTCGGCTGTGTTTGTTTGGTTAGCCAAGAGTTCGGGTGTTGAACTTAGGATTGGGGTAAGGGAGGGGGAACTTACCACTATGGTATGCGCCCATCCAACTGACTGGTGATATGTTGGTGAAGTTACCAGCATATTGGTAACGGTATGTTGGAAGACTCGCAAGATTGCGATTTCTAAGAACATCAGTTTTACTACTCTCGCGCGCTAGTTAAAAGAACTTGGGAAGGGATAGAACGTACTTCACTTCAACACCAAGAGGACAAGCGATGATATTCTGCGTTGCAGCAAACAGAGCATCTGCTCCAGGTCCAGCAGGGGACCATGGCACAAATCCAGCACCTTCGTTGACATTGGTTCCCATAATCGCAGGCTATCACCAAATTCAAGTCAGCCTCATTCCATCCAAGATCTTTTCGCAAGAAATGACAAAGGTACTCACAATCTTAGCAATCAACCCCTTCAGCGCTCTCTCGGTATTATTCCCAAACACAGTCCTCTCATCCGCAATCGGCACAAACCTCAAAGCTGGAGTCTGCCCACTAATACCATAATTCGACAGCGCATTCTCCAAAACCTGCGCATCAACCTTACGAACGCAAGCGATCTCAGGTTTTGGTTCTAATCCACCGCAACCGACGAGACCAGCGAGAGATGTGAAGTTTGTTTGGGCTGTGTCAACGCTTTGTGCGATGCTGGCGGAGCCGGAATCAGCGATGAGACTGCTGATGAGGGGGTTCTTAGGATAGGTGTAGGAGTAGAGAGATGCGGATGCTCCTCCTGCTGATTGACCCCAGAGTGTGATGCGTGATGGGTCACCGCCGAATGCGGCAATGTTGGCGTGGGTCCATTCGACACTGGGAGAGAGGAAGGTGTTAGTTGAGGAGTTGGATGGAAGGGTATGAGGGGGTTAGCTTACGCTTTTCGTTGATCGAGTAATCCGGGGTTTAGGTCGGTGAGAGCTTTTGAGTTGGGGTAACCGAATACATTGACTCGGTAGCTGTTTGGATGTTAATGAGAGCCTTAAATAGGCTGAGCAAAGAGTGCTTACTTCATGATGACCACAATATGAGATTGGGTTCTTTGGATCCAATTATGTGGTAGCTTGTAATCCGAATTCGCACCACCACCTGTAAACCCACCACCAGGAATATACAATAGAACTGGCAGGCCTTTCTTATTCTGATATGCATCTCTCTTATTCTTGACCGCCGGTGCCCAGACGTTCAAGAAGAGGCAATCCTCAGAGTTTCCCCCGTTGATCAAGAACTGCGGTACTTGCTCGGTATAAATAGTCTTGCTCGCCGCGAACTGTTGCATACACGAAGCTCCGAACTTGGTGGCATCAATGGCGCCGGATTCTTTTGTTTTGGTCTTGGGAGGTGCGAAGCGAAGCTCACCAACGGGAGGTTCGGCGTAACGAATACCCAGGAATCGACGAACAGAGGGAGTGGTTGAATTGATGAATCCGTGAAGTTCGCCGCTCGTTGTCTTGATTACAAGACCATTTTTGCTGGATGGTGTGGCGGTAGAGTGTGAGAGCGGGAAGAGGGCTGCCAAGCCGACAAATACTGAGAAAGTTCGCATATTGAAGAAATAAGAATTGAATCTATTTGAAGATCTGGAACTTGGCCGCTCTTGCCACGTCTATTCTTCCTTTCCATAGGAGAGGGAACAGATCCCTTTTATACATGCTGATCTTCCCCAGACCCCGGATTATTGGTTTTATTTGCACTGACTCAATGTGCAAAATGTCGAATTAGTTACACCATCTACCGAATCTCCACATCACGACGGCAGAAGTCTTTTCAATTATCGGATAAAAACGCCTCCGCCAGTCGCTCGCTTATATTACACGAACAATTTTCTCCAGGCAAGGAGACGAAATTAGATGGGGATAATGAACGATTCGGATGCTGTCAAGCAACAGTATGCAAAAAAAGCTTGACATTCCCCACACCGAAAAGCCATTACCCCGCTTTTGGAGGGGAAAGCACGGAGGAAGAAGCTTCTTTGGAATATGGGGAAATTGGCCGGCAGAACGGTTTGTGTCATTTGGATGCATGAACGGACCTGGCAGGCCCTGTTTGCTAGGGCACGGGATGACGATTTGGGGGAACTTGGGGGATGCCATCTGCAAATGTTTCACCCGGCGTCCCATTTTTGAGGTTTCTGAGATGGATGAGATGGATGACATGGACACTCCGGATGAACATTTGTGGCTTCTTTTTCCTGCTTAAGAGACCACATTCTTGAATCCTTGGGATCAACATTTATGGTCCGATTTCCCGGGACTTTCTACCGAAACATGAGAAACAACATAAAGTTGAAGAGGGACAGCTGATGAGGGCTTACGAGATCGCTTACCATCCGTTTTGACTACTCGTATTATGTGCGATTATTGCTTAAATGAATTGACTTTTACTCAATTGATGCTGGACTTCTTGGTCAGAAGTCACTGTTATTTTAAACTATTGCTAGATTCAAATTTCGTTAGCAGCAGAACAGTTTGCGCTTTTGAGGGCGAATCCAGACCTCTACTGCACATGAGGACTGCGCATACACTAGAACATCGAATCCGAACGAGACCTAACCACAACTCGAATGCAACAATCACTTGAAGAAAAAACCCAGGTTAGGGTAAAAGCGCGAGAAGGCAAGGAACGTGCTTGACAATCTTTCAAGACATCGCTAGCTTCTTGGCATATACAGGCGTCCGTGTCCCCTGCTATGCGAGATTGCATTCTCATGGTCCTAGCTCCAAACAAAATATACCTTGAAGTCATGTATCTGTTGAATGTAAAAGGAAATCAAAAGCATCCAAAATCAAACACTCAATCTTCCGATGGCAGTATTCCGACCTGCATCACTTTATGGGCAAATATAAATGGAGAGACTGGTCATGTCGAGAGCCTGACAGGACGCCAAGAGAATGAGATGTGGCTTGGGCAGCTGGACACCTCATCTTGGGTTATGGTGCCAACTCGTTCCTACTATCAGGCTCTGCTATCATGGATGAGTAGCTCAACATATCGCGACATTCTAAACTCACCTATCGAGTCATCGCTGGCATTACGCTGGGTCGATGGCGGCTCCAGCCTTCGGGTTTTCCTTTGGGGACATGGTCGCTGCGATCAAGATCCTGAATGATTTGCGAACAGCCTTGCGAGACACAGGTGGCTCAAAAGATGAATTCCGACAAGTATTAGTCGACCTACAACATCTGGAGATTATTCTCGAGCAACTCAGTCGCGGTGCATGGGATCATGGAGGTGATGCGGGGCATTTGAATGCCATCAAAGGAATGGCATTGACTTGCCAGGTGCCGTTGCGAGAGCTTTTGACGAAGATTGAGAAGTACAAGATCATGAAAGCCCAGGAATCGGGAGGCCTTCGGACGAAACTGAAAGGAGATGCAAAAAAAGTGCAATGGGCAGTTTCTATGAAGGAGGACGTAGAAAAGTTTAGAGCGCTCATCGTCGCGAAAATTGTTACTCTCAGTCTACTCATTCAACCTCATATACTGTAGGTGCTCAGAAACGATGTCCGAAAACATTTCGTATTTGGCGCATTTAATCTAACATTTGAAGCGCAACAATGTCCAAGATTGAAGCCAGCTCTCAGTCTATCCTTCAGACTTCACTGGATTCTCAAAAGCAAATACAAAAATATCAGGAAGATATCGTGCAAGTAACGAGTGATATAAAAGAGTTGACGATCGAAAATTGCCTCCTTGAAGGACGCGTTAGTCGACTTGTTCAAATTTGCGCAGGAACTCAAGTTGGAGTGGAAGACTTCAGGAAGGTTAGCAAAGCTCGCCATATTGACACAACGCGCCGCCTGAGTCGACTTCAGCGAGATCAAAATCGAGGCTTTGCTACTATGACCTCGCAGACACGAATCATCTCCTCGAGAGTGGGGAGTCTAGAAGATGTTTTTCGCCAACTTATTTCCATGTTTGGGGGCTTCACCACAACAATAGTGAAAATTCTCCATCAGTCCTTGAGGAGGGATTTGCAGATTTATGCATTACTGCGAGACATACAATTTGCTATGCCGCGGCAGCCGCATATATCAGCAGAGAATAATATGCTTTTTACGGACGCACTCGGACGCACTCGGGTGCTGCAGTATGAGTTCTTTAAACACTGGGAAGTTTTCGAGTCGATGCTTAAATGCGAGTTCAAGCAAAAGCCGGGAGAGCAGCGGGTCATCCAAGGACATTATCATCTCATCAAAGGATCTGCCAGAGATCTTATCATCAATCGGAACAAATGGGAGCATACTGTTTTTCCAGGTTCTAATATTAGTATGTCAATGGTTATCACCGGTCTACTCTTTCAGGAAGGCTTGTGTCCACGATATACCTGCGGCACACGGAATTCCCCACCATCTGATGGCTCAAATATCATAACATGGTTTGTAATTCCTCTTGGTTTCTTTCGCGATCAAAACTGACCTGCCGTAGTGTGACTTGCAATCTCAAATATCATTACACTAAAGCCATCAAACAAGTGCCTTGGTTTGACACCATGGATGAGAGTCTTAACAAGGTCAAAGTTAATTTCCGGCGAGTAGGTGGACAGAATATGTTCCGTAATGCGGGCGCGGAACAATTAAGAACGACTACTCAATCTATCGATACTCCTGCTGCTTCCGCCGACAATGATGCTGACTCTGATCAGCCAACAAGTCTAACAGATGAGCATGTGCTGGAAGAACTCGAGGCTTTTAAGGCTATCTATATTCATACGCAGCCAAAGTTCGAAATGTCATCAATTCAAATCAGCGGGGTAGAAGCATCACTAACTCCATCAGAAGTAGGGGAAAGCAAGTCAGATGTATCCGAGCGTTCATCCACACTGTCTCCGAAACCCCTGCAGCCTGAGCAAGAAGTATTCGTCTTCCCCCCAGACCCAGAATCGCGGATAGGCTTAATTCTTGCCGACTCCATCCAGATAATGGGCGTCCAGAACGACACTAGAACGATTCCCTGGAATGCAAGCGCGGTATACACCCCCGTTTTGTATTCTGCAATGGACCTCAAAACCTCCATTTGGTACTCAGTTAAGTTTTTATACAAAACAAATGCCAGAGGAGACCTATTAGATAGAAGACAGCAGCAATTCCAGCATCGAGACATCCAGCTACATTATGCAGCCTCAGCACACACCAATGTTGCTTCTATGCTAAAGATTGTTGACGCCGTCGAGGGTACTTACATCGTCATGGAGTATTGTCCAGACGGCGATCTCTTTGATGACATCGTAAAGAGGCGCAGGTACGAGAACAATGATGTGCTCGTTCGAAAAACCTTTCTCCAAATTCTAGACGCTGTGGAACATTGTCACAATTTGGGAATCTTCCACAGGGATCTGAAGCCAGAGAACATCCTAGTAATCCACCAAGAAAACAAAATACTTCTCAGTGGGTTTGATTTAGCAACGAGGGATATCACTTCCCCTGATTTCGGTTGCGGTGCGTTCTTTTATATGAGTCCAGGTAGGCCTTCCTTTCTATGCTTTCCCTGCGATCTTTTCCCAACAGCAATCGCTTTCATACACTTCCTCGAATCAAAGATTTGGATCGTACTAACCATATTTTTCTCGGATAGAATGTTTTGAGAGCAACCCCATGAATTCGTCGTACCGCTGCGCTCCCAACGATGTCTGGTCACTGGGCGTGATTCTCCTCAATCTCACCTGCGGGAAAAATCCATGGACAGAACCCTCCCTCTATAACTCTGCATACAAAGCATTTACTGAGGACTATAGCTTCTTGAAGAAGATTTTGCCTATATCAGATGAGCTGAACGATATCCTATGCAGAATCTTTGACCGAAACCCAGAGACCAGGATTTCTGTGCCTGAACTGAGGGGGCGTATCACCCAGTGTTCCGGTTTCCTCGCACCTGGCTTCGGCTCCACCGCTGCCGTGATATCAGCCTCAGCGGAAGTATATCTGGGAAGCCACGGCCAAGGAGAAGACAGTTCTGCGATTTCCTCAGAGTATGTATATCTTCACAAGGACTAATCGGGAGGCACATGATATCCCAGAGATTCAAACAGACACATGGTTCATTGTCAGCGAGCATTTGACGAACGTATTATGATAAAGTACGAGTAATGCGGGTAACTCCAACGCCGAAGACAGAGACGGCTGAAATACACGAATGTAACGAGGAGTGCTAATGGATGATGTCACATTTTTTGTAAAGTAATAAAAGAAAACCAAATCTCGACGGAAGATAAAAACAGCAACGTGCCAGAAAAACTGAGAACTATGACCCCCTCATCATTTGTCTGTGAGTTGGATTGAAACTCTGGTGCATGGCAGATTTCAAGCTTACAGCTTTTAATTCTATCCCTTGTATTATGGTCAGATGAGAAACCGTAGTTGATGTTTTGTTAACAATATCTCCTCAGAACGACTCAAGAGACACATCTGCATTCAGATTCCATGTCGCAAACTTGGAAGTCAATTCTCCAAGATGCCAAGACTGCACCCTTAAACTGGCTGAGCCCTCCCCTCTTCTCATTCGTCCACAACCGAGAACCACTTCTTCTTCCCACAGCTGATCTTAATTTGCTATATGATTAGAAATAAGTCTTCTGGACTTCAACCAATCAAAAGAAAAACTCTCTCACATCAGCTCGGTTAGCTCAGTTGGTTAGAGCGTGGTGCTAATAACGCCAAGGCCGCGAGTTCGACCCTCGTACTGAGCATGATTTTCTTTTGCACTTTTTTGAGGTAGGCGTTCTACGTGTTTTTTTAATCTTGTGGCACATTTCTTGGAATCGCAGTACTCATGTTTTTGTCTTGCAAGAAGTATATTGCTTGGATCTGGGATTTCAATTTTGCAATTTGGTGGAAGAAATTGTACGCGGTGATTCCTCCTTGGCTCTAAATAATTAAGGATAATTGGATTTTCAAATTGTGTCCTTCCTTACAACTCACTTGTCGATAGTAAACATTTTTGATACAATTCTTTCTCTAAATTGTGTTTGCGTTATACTACCGTGACAAGTTCATTTCGCTTAGTGTCTTTGCGTGGTTTTTCTGTAGACATTCTTAATGTTGAAAGGGATTTTCAGCAATTTTCCAAGCAGTCGAAATGTTCGTGGCGATTCTTGTCCCAGATGACCATCGATCTTTTCATTCTCTTGACTATGTTGTTATCAGAAAAGTCAGGTTTTGGTCCTGGCATTCCTTTGATTTCCTTTGCGTGCCCAGTCAGCATTCGAGTAGGCAAAACCAACTACAATGATCTGTTGAAACATCCTCAACCATACACTTTATTCAAGAACAAGTCCAAACAGCATTTACTCGATCATGCCATCCACCAAGACCGCTTTCTCGATGATTCGCCTTCTGCGAAATTCGAGTTCACCTTGGTTTTGGAGAATCACACAATCATTGCCCTTCTTCGCTTCACTCTCTCGCTTCGTCTTGTTTGCCATGACGACAACAATGACCACAACGACAACACAAACAACTCGCACGCGTGAGAAGATATTTCTCGAGTCGCACTAATCAGACTCGTCTTGAGCAACGTATTTCTCTACAGCACATTCGATTTCATATTTGACCAACCGCACGCACCAGACTGAGCTCACTCTGATTCACTTCCCCAAAATCTCATACAGCTCCATTTCGCCCGGGAACCACCAAACTCTGGAGTGCTCTTCCCTCCTTCAAATTGGTCTTGCCAACCGTACATATCTCTCCCGACGTCAAATCAGACAACGCGTCCTTTCTATCAACTCACCTCTGCACACATCAACTGCGGGCAAGAAGCACCTCATCCCAATCTGGAAGCAAAATGCCGGAATTGTCGCGTCCCTCCTCTAAACCTCCAAGCCCATCTAAACGTCCTCCACCGCCCTCCTCCTCAACAAATGAACGCACCACTTCAAACCCCAATACCTCTAAAATCCATTGTTCATCCACTTACCTTCCTTCATCTGTTACTGTCAATAAATCCTCCAACATCACGACCCCAAACACCACAATCCGCCACTTCACAACCCGCACAACCTACCCTCTCACCACCATCAATTACACCCCCAATCAACACCCACCCGACAACATCGCCTTTCGAATCGGTAATGACGCTAAACTTCGGGAGTTCGATCGGTTTTATGTGAGTGACGCTGCAGACGAGATTGACCCTGGGGAAATTCTGGGCGCGATTGGGAAGATGGTTGGGGATGTTTTAGAAGTTGTGCAGACGGAGGGACAGAAGGAGAGAGGAGGAAGAGACTTGTGGTTGTGGGGATGGAGGTTGACGTTAAATGTTGGATTGAGGATGAGGATGAGGATGAAGTGACGGAAAATGGTGGTGAGGCTGGGAGAGTGGAATGTGGTGGGAGTGCCGATGACGCTAGTGAAGAGGTGACGACTGTTAAGATTGAGGAACATGAAGAAGTTGGTTTGCGTCGTTCGTGGAGAGGGAGACCAAAGAAATCCAGAACCACCATCGACGAGGAGGATGGTCAGGAGATATCTGGCAATGAGGCTGGGAGGTTGGAGCGTGATGCTAGTGCTAGTGATACTAATGAAGAAGTGACGGCTGTGAATACTGAAGAGCTTGAAGGCGCTGGCTTGCCTCGTTCACCGAGAAGGAATGCAAAGACGACTAAAACCATCACTGACGACGAGAAGGAAGAGGCAGTCGAGGAGAACAGCAATCGCCGCCCTTCCACATAGAAATATCAAGCAATCAGATCACGGAGAAGGTGGATCGGGGAGGAGAAGTGACTCGCCAGGTAAACGCAAGTCTAAGAATGCTTCTCCTGAAGTGAAGCAAGATGAGGAAGACGAGACTACCTACAAGGAAGACGAAAGAGGGACAAGCAGCTCAAAGAAATCGAGCGGTAAGAAAAAGAAGCCTTACTCCATTTACGAGGACGAGATCTCGCCGACGAAACGAAGCTCAAAAGATGCGGGGTATAGTGACCGTCCTATGAAAGAGAAGAAAGTAGACAACGCCGAGGAGATGCATAGGATTAGACGTTTGGCTCTACAACGATTGTTGGAAAATGTAGTCCTGTCATGGCTAGTATAATTTAATCTGTATGAGGTTATTGTGCCTTCATTCTTTTTCGAGTGGTTGAGGGTACTTGTGACATTACACTTGACTGTCCATGTCACAGGGAGTCGAGAGCTAAGTAACATGACATCTCGCTCAAGATAATCTGAGATTTCTTGCCCGACAACTTATCCTTCACTCCTCATCCTCACTACCTACCCTCTCCTCATCCGTTACCACATCCCTCACCCTCTGCTCTACCTCCTCCCTAGGTTTATGACCCAAAAACATATACAGAATCCCCAGATCATACGTCCCCTTCATCAAACCCCCCAGTACAAAGGACCAACCAATAGTATTCCTACTCGCCAAATAACCCGTAATCAGCGGACTAAGACACTGCGCAGCCGTCTTGACCACATTGAGGAATCCCATGATAGCAGTACGTTCTTCGGGCAGGATGACAGCAGCGAGGAAGGCAGCGCGAGGTGCGGTGTCCATGCTTGCGGTGCAGTGGCGGAGAATGAGGAATGTGAGCGCTGGTGGGAGGGTGTTGGGGAAGGAGACGAGAGCGAGAAAGACGGAGGAGGGGAGGTGCGTGAATACCATTGTCTGTGTTGGTGGTAGTTGTGTAAGTATCTGGATACGAAACTGTTTTGGGGTTGGGTGAGGGTACGTACTTTGATATTGCCGAACCGCTTGGCTATTGATGATGCTAGAATCATGGAGATGGCTGCTATGATACTTGTAGCGAAGAATATGGATCCTAGTGTTCCTTCAGGAAGACGGAACTTATCTTTGAAGTAGAATGTCAACCAAGACCTTGCTTTCGTTAGTCATGGTCTAAGTGATGGGTTTGCGGTTTTGTTACTTACAAAGCTGCGAGTCCGGAACCAAAAGAATCCAGTCCAAATAAAAAGCAAAGACTCAAAACAATCGGTCTACTTTCAGCACTAATGGTTGGCAAGAAAGAGCGGATAGAAGCTCTTTTTGGCTTAGTAGGTGGTAGACTTCCATCGTCCCTTTCTCCAAGTAAAGGAGCCGTCTCCGAATCCCTTGGTCTGACCTCCTTCTTCCTTTCTGCCTCAACGGCCTTGCTAAGTGACATAGCAAGCAGGAACTTGACAAATCCTAGAAGGGCGTACATCCAAAACACGGATCGGTAGACACGAATGACATCCCAATGTAATGTCTCGCGCATATACTGAATCACCCATCCCGTGCTTACCATTCCCACCGCCGTACCAGCTTGTCCTGTCAAAGAGTACCAAGCATATATATCTCCTCGTTGCGCGGCAGGCGTGAGGTGTGCGAGAGTTGATTCTTCAATTGCGCGGAAGGGTCCAATTTCATTCCCACTGTTGTAGAATACGTCCACATTAGCATTGATCTTCACCACACTCTAGATTCTTTGAATGCGTAGAGGCAAAGATATAACAGAGAGGGAAGGAAAATATATACCTCGGACTGATAACACCCAAAACAGCCGCAAGAAGCAACACCCAAAAATTCCCACTCAACGCAAACACCACCCCACTACCAGCCATCAACAGCGCGCCAGCAGCGAGCACCAATTTCCTCCCCAACGCATCCGCAAACAACGTCAACAAGAAACTAATCACCGTATCACCGACCAGCGTCAAGGTCATAAACAATCCAATCTGCACCTTGGGAATATGCAGCTCCTCGAAATACGCGACCAGAATAAGAGTTGCCCCGCCATACGCGAAGAAGCGTACGAATCTCTGCACGCACAGGAGTTTTGTGTCGAGGCTGGAAGCCCACAGAGAGCGCAGCCCGATTTCTTCGAGGATTTTGGCGTGCCAGCGAGACGACGACATGGTGGTGATTGGCTGTTGTGACTACTTGAGAGAGTTCGACATTGAATTGAGGTTTGGAGGTCTGGGAGCTTTGTGACGCGTGGAATGATTCATATTCTTTTGCGGGTCAGGAGCTCATAAATTTTGGTGCAGTAAACCTATTTTGGTAGCTTGGTTAATTCTGGTATTTATGTCGCAATCCGCATACCGCCGTACGCGGAAGTCGTCTTCTTGCCATTGGGAGAGGTTTCCTATTGTGTTGTTTTATTGGAGAGGATGATGTTGTGGTCGCTTCGGCACTGAACAAAATGATGGAGCTGGTGCTTGGCTATTTAATTCGGAGTCGCGATGTCACACCTTCATCCAGATGCCGAAAGTACTCCCAGTATCTTGGTTTCTACAACCCACAGCCAACAATAACCTATGTTCCAAGAGAGATCAAAGATAAATTTACTGGTCAGATTTCAGTAGGTGAAGGTTAATACATCCAGGCAGCTCTTCCAACAGTTGCGTTTGCTCGAGTTCTCATGTGAGTAGAACATGTCAGGATAATCAAATGAGGACGAAAAGACAGCTCTAGATTTATTCTTCGCTAGTGAGCTATAAGAACCGTTCGCTAAGACAAAATTAAAAGATTAAACGATAAATCCAGACATATCGTGACGTAAAAGAACAGCTTTCTACTTGTAATGAAAGTTCTTCCAGGTTCTAAATCGCAAATAGTGAAAGGGCTCGACGCACAAAAAAGAGTTCGACACAACTTGGAGACAATCACCGTGTAAATGATTACTGGTAAATGTGAGTGCACCATGCGTCGATATCAAAAAATAATTGTAAAAAGTCAAGCACATCGAGGGAAGTGCAAAATATAAAGTATTGGTCATTACGAGGGTCGAACTCGCGACTTTGGCGTAACATATGTAATATTAGCACGCTGTAAAGCTCGTTAGCATCTTTGCGAGTAGATGAGTTGTGCTTGGTTTGTACGTACACACTCTAACCCAATTAGTTAAAACGACCAGTTGGTTTTACTTGGCACGGCCTGGGCTTAGTTTCCTTTATTATTGGCTCAATGGGCGAGGGAAATGGGTTTGTTTGCCTTGAAGTTTTGTTTGGGTTTTAAATCCTACAAGCATGATTACCGGGACAAGTACTTTACTTAGTGTTCCCCAAACATAGATACAGTCGGATGCAACGCGTGATCTCTTGATCATTGTATTTCGCTGGAGGTACGATTTGGTATGGATGTTTGACTAATTTACACCCAAACAGTCAGGATGGAATGTTCACAACTTCAAGTTCCCACCATGCTAAGGAGATGTATTGCCAAGCCCAGTGGTCATTGAAGCGTGAGGTCTTGCCACCAACATCTGTGATTTGCAGTATCACTGCGAGTTATTCGTGGAATTGAATTGCGATAGATAGCAATTATCATTTCTTTTTCTGATGCTTTTTCTGATCATCCCTTGGACCCACTCGGCATCCCTCTCCCGTCCGAGGATATATCAGCACTTGACCACTTTTCCCGGGTCGAGCATCTCCATTCATCTCCGAGCGCTCCTTATCAGTCTCCACCTAGCTCAGCTCCCACCAACCACCACAACCCACCCATTTCTCCGCCCAATCACGCACATCATGCAACTTGATTGCAGATCACCAAATTTACCACTTCTTATCAACACCATTGTCACCACATCGCTCCCAAACACCACCGAGGAGTTTCTGCACGACACCACCACGAAGGACCGCCGTTTGATAAGGAGAAAAAGCCGCAGATATCGTCTGGCTCTGCCCATACATTTGGCTTCCGGCGTGTCATCGCTGGTAGTCTGGAGGCTCCATTATTGGCCTGCCACTCGTTGTGTGTGTAGTCCCTTCCGAGGGTTTGGTGGCCATGGACATGTACACACGTACGGCAGCTAGTGGGGTGTAGAGGTAGGACCAGATCATTTCTGTTAATGTTGAACAGTGTTCCTGTCGTTTATACTTCTCTTCCTTTCAATATTCGAGCAATTCCTACTCTCCTTTCTCTTCTCTTCTCATTGTGCATCCGAATTGATTCATCAGTAGCAACGACCGCATTTGGACTGAGAAGTCAACATAAACCGCATTGCGAGTGTCCTTATTGATATCAACATCATGGGGAGTATTTGGCAGCGACAGGTCCGGCAGTGGAGATGAAACGGTGGTCCAGGGAGGTCCGGATGGAGTAGTTCTGAGACCAGCCTGCAACTAGTGAGAATCACCCAACTGATGGAGAGGCGCAGAGGAAGAAAATTGTTATTATCGGCCTGGAGTGGGGATAAGTTTCATGTGAGTTTGCAGTTTTACCATTTCCCAGGGATTTCAGACGCTGATACTTCCGCTAGCGAAAAGTTGATGAAGTTGGACGCGAAACGAAGAGAATACGATATTGTGGTGATTGGAGAGGAGGCACATCTTGCTTACAATCGAGTTGGATTAATGGTTTCTTTGAACACCGAAAGCTCGAAAATTTATATTTAAATCCTAAGGAATGGGTAGGCACAGCCAATCAAGCTTGGTGTGGCCTATAGATCATATAGAGCACCAGTGTACACTGGATCATTAAACTACCACCTCAATACAAAAGTCACAGCCATTGGCAACCCAGAAACGGTACTCTTCTTATGATATCCTCGTTATCGCCACTGGCTCCGAATCTGCTCTGGTACAATCTGAACACACACCTGGCCATGATGCCAAAGGCGTGTTCGTCTACAGAACGATTGAAGATCTCGAGAGACTGATCGAGTTCTCTGCGTCAAGGAAAGGCACAGTTGGAGCGGTAGTTGGAGGAGGTTTACTGGGTCTCGAAGCTGCCAAGGCTATGATGGATCTGGAAGCCTTTGCGAAGGTCAAATTAATTGAGAGAAATCGCTGTCAAGCTGTCTGCTTAGAACCCATCGATTTCTCTCAATTAATTTGACCTTCGCAAAGGCTTCCAGATCCATCATAGCCTTGGCAGCTTCGAGACCCAGTAAACCTCCTCCAACTACCGCTCCAACTGTGCCTTTCCTTGACGCAGAGAACTCGATCAGTCTCTCGAGATCTTCAATCGTTCTGTAGACGAACACGCCTTTGGCATCATGGCCAGGTGTGTGTTTGGGTACCAGAGCATCGGAGCCAGTGGCGATAACGAGGATATCATAGGAAACAATGTCGCCGTTTGAGCAGGTGACCGTTTTGGGCTCTGGGTTGATGGCTGTGACTTTTGTATTGAGGTGGTAGTTTAATGATCCGGGTGGCACACTGGTGTACTATATGATCTATCAGCATTGGCCACACCAAGCTTGATTGGCTGTGCCTACCCATTCCTTAGGATTTAAATATAAATTTTCGACTTTTCGGTGTTCAAAGAAACTCGTTAATCCAACTCGATTGTAAGCAAGATGTGCCTCCTCTCCAATCACCACAATATCGTATTCTCTTCGTTTCGCGTCCAACTTCATCAACTTTTCGCTAGCGGAAGTATCAGCGTCTGAAATCCCTGGGAAATGGTAAAACTGCAAACTCACATGAAACTTATCCCCACCATTCCCAGGCCGATAATAACAATTTTCTTCCTCTGCGCCTCTCCATCACTAGTTGGGTGATTCTCACTAGTTGGCTGATTCTCAGATCCAACTACTCCATCCGGACCTCCCTCAATTGGACCACCGTTCATCTCCACTGCCGGGACCTGTGGCTGCCAAATACTCCCCATGATGTTGATATCAATAGGACACTCGCAATGCGGTTTATGTTGACTTCTCAAGTCCAACTGGTCGTTGCTCACTGATGAATCAATTCGGATGGCGAGACAATGAGAAGAGAAGAGAAAGGAGAGTAGGAATTGCTCAAGAAAATATGAAAGGAAGAGAAGTATAAACGACAGGAACGTCTCGAACATTAACAGAAATGATCTGGTCCTACCTCTACACCCCACTAGCTGCCGTACGTAGGTGTATCTCCATGGCCACCAAACCCTCGGAAGGGACTACACACACAACGAGTGGCAGGCCAATAATGGAGCCTCCATTACCAGCGATCTCGCCCGGAGAAGCCAATGTATGGGCAGAGCCAGACGAGATATCTGCGGCTTTTTCTCCTTATCGAACGGCATGTTGGTGGGTGGTGTCGTGCAGAACTCCTCGGTGGTGTTTGGGAGCGATGTGGTGACAATGGTGTTGATAAGAAGTGGTAAATTTGGTGATCTGCAATCAAGTTGCATGATGTGCGTGATTGGGCGGAGAAATGGGTGGGTTGTGGTGGTTGGTGGGAGCTGAGCTAGGTGGAGAACTGATAAGGAGCGCTCGGAGATGAATGGAGATGCTCGACCCCGGGAAAAGTGGTCAAGTACTGATGTATATCCTCGGACGGGAGAGGGATGCCAAGTGGTGCCAAGGGATGATCAGAAAAAGCATCAGAAAAAGAAATGATAATTGCTATCTATCGCAATTCAATTCCACGAATAACTCGCAGTGATACTGCAAATCACAGATGTTGGTGGCAAGACCTCACGCTTCAATGACCACTCGGGCTTGGCAATACATCTCCTTAGCATGGTGGGAACTTGAAGTTGTGAACATTCCATCCTGACTGTTTGGGTGGGAAACGAGTCAAACATCCATACCAAATCGTACCTCCAGCGAAATACAATGATCAAGAGATCACGCGTTCAGTCCAGATGCTATCTATGTTTGGGGAACACTAAGTGAAGTTGTTTGCGTTTCTAGGCCCTCGGTAGGTAGTTTGCGGTTCATTCTTGTAGGATTTAAAACCCAAACAAAACTTCAAGGCAAACAAACCCATTTTCCCTCGCCCATTGAGCCAATAATAAAGGAAACTAAGCCAGGCCGTGCCAAGCAAAACTCACTGGTCGTTTAACTCAGTTGGTTAGAGTGTGTACGTACAAACCAAGCACAACTCATCTACTCGCAAAGATGCTAACAATCTTTACAGGGTGCTAATATTACATATGTTACGCCAAAGTCGCGAGTTCGACCCTCGTAATGACCAATACTTTATATTTTGCACTTCCCTCGATGTGCTTGACTTTTTACAATTATTTTTTGATATCGACGCATGGTGCACTCACATTTACCAGTAATCATTTACACGGTGATTGTCTCCAAGTTGTGTCGAACTCTTTTTTGTGCGTCGAGCCCTTTACTATTTGCGATTTAGAACCTGGAAGAACTTTCATTACAAGTAGAAAGCTGTTCTTTTACGTCACGATATGTCTGGATTTATCGTTTAATCTTTTAATTTTGTCTTAGCGAACGGTTCTTATAGCTCACTAGCGAAGAATAAATCTAGAGAAGTTCTTCGTCCTCATTTGATTATCCTGACATGTTCTACTCACATGAGAACTCGAGCAAACGCAACTGTTGGAAGAGCTGCCTGGATGTATTAACCTTCACCTACTGAAATCTGACCAGTAAATTTATCTTTGATCTCTCTTGGAACATAGGTTATTGTTGGCTGTGGGTTGTAGAAACCAAGATACTGGGAGTACTTTCGGCATCTGGATGAAGGTGTGACATCGCGACTCCGAATTAAATAGCCAAGCACCAGCTCCATCATTTTGTTCAGTGCCGAAGCGACCACAACATCATCCTCTCCAATAAAACAACACAATAGGAAACCTCTCCCAATGGCAAGAAGACGACTTCCGCGTACGGCGGTATGCGGATTGCGACATAAATACCAGAATTAACCAAGCTACCAAAATAGGTTTACTGCACCAAAATTTATGAGCTCCTGACCCGCAAAAGAATATGAATCATTCCACGCGTCACAAAGCTCCCAGACCTCCAAACCTCAATTCAATGTCGAACTCTCTCAAGTAGTCACAACAGCCAATCACCACCATGTCGTCGTCTCGCTGGCACGCCAAAATCCTCGAAGAAATCGGGCTGCGCTCTCTGTGGGCTTCCAGCCTCGACACAAAACTCCTGTGCGTGCAGAGATTCGTACGCTTCTTCGCGTATGGCGGGGCAACTCTTATTCTGGTCGCGTATTTCGAGGAGCTGCATATTCCCAAGGTGCAGATTGGATTGTTTATGACCTTGACGCTGGTCGGTGATACGGTGATTAGTTTCTTGTTGACGTTGTTTGCGGATGCGTTGGGGAGGAAATTGGTGCTCGCTGCTGGCGCGCTGTTGATGGCTGGTAGTGGGGTGGTGTTTGCGTTGAGTGGGAATTTTTGGGGTGTTGCTTCTTGCGGCTGTTTTGGGTGTTATCAGTCCGAGGTATATATTTTCCTTCCCTCTCTGTTATATCTTTGCCTCTACGCATTCAAAGAATCTAGAGTGTGGTGAAGATCAATGCTAATGTGGACGTATTCTACAACAGTGGGAATGAAATTGGACCCTTCCGCGCAATTGAAGAATCAACTCTCGCACACCTCACGCCTGCCGCGCAACGAGGAGATATATATGCTTGGTACTCTTTGACAGGACAAGCTGGTACGGCGGTGGGAATGGTAAGCACGGGATGGGTGATTCAGGATCTATGCGCGAGACATTACATTGGGATGTCATTCGCGTCTACCGATCCGTGCTTTGGATGTACGCCCTTCTAGGATTTGTCAAGTTCCTGCTTGCTATGTCACTTAGCAAGGCCGTTGAGGCAGAAAGGAAGAAGGAGGTCAGACCAAGGGATTCGGGAGACGGCTCCTGTTACTTGGAGAAAGGGACGATGGAAGTCTACCACCTACTAAGCCAAAAAGAGCTTCTATCCGCTCTTTCTTGCCAACCATTAGTGCTGAAAGTAGACCGATTGTTTTGAGTCTTTGCTTTTTATTTGGACTGGATTCTTTTGGTTCCGGACTCGCAGCTTTGTAAGTAACAAAACCGCAAACCCATCACTTAGACCATGACTAACGAAAGCAAGGTCTTGGTTGACATTCTATGTTCAAAGATAAGTTCCGTCTTCCTGGAGGAACACTAGGATCCCATATTCTTCGCTACAAGTATCATAGCAGCCATCTCCATGATTCTAGCATCATCAATAGCCAAGCGGTTCGGCAATATCAAAGTACGTACCCTCACCCAACCCCAAAACAGTTTCGTATCCAGATACTTACACAACTACCACCAACACAGACAATGGTATTCACGCACCTCCCCTCCTCCGTCTTTCTCGCTCTCGTCTCCTTCCCCAACACCCTCCCACCAGCGCTCACATTCCTCATTCTCCGCCACTGCACCGCAAGCATGGACACCGCACCTCGCGCTGCCTTCCTCGCTGCTGTCATCCTGCCCGAAGAACGTACTGCTATCATGGGATTCCTCAATGTGGTCAAGACGGCTGCGCAGTGTCTTAGTCCGCTGATTACGGGTTATTTGGCGAGTAGGAATACTATTGGTTGGTCCTTTGTACTGGGGGGTTTGATGAAGGGGACGTATGATCTGGGGATTCTGTATATGTTTTTGGGTCATAAACCTAGGGAGGAGGTAGAGCAGAGGGTGAGGGATGTGGTAACGGATGAGGAGAGGGTAGGTAGTGAGGATGAGGAGTGAAGGATAAGTTGTCGGGCAAGAAATCTCAGATTATCTTGAGCGAGATGTCATGTTACTTAGCTCTCGACTCCCTGTGACATGGACAGTCAAGTGTAATGTCACAAGTACCCTCAACCACTCGAAAAAGAATGAAGGCACAATAACCTCATACAGATTAAATTATACTAGCCATGACAGGACTACATTTTCCAACAATCGTTGTAGAGCCAAACGTCTAATCCTATGCATCTCCTCGGCGTTGTCTACTTTCTTCTCTTCATAGGACGGTCACTATACCCCGCATCTTTTGAGCTTCGTTTCGTCGGCGAGATCTCGTCCTCGTAAATGGAGTAAGGCTTCTTTTTCTTACCGCTCGATTTCTTTGAGCTGCTTGTCCCTCTTTCGTCTTCCTTGTAGGTAGTCTCGTCTTCCTCATCTTGCTTCACTTCAGGAGAAGCATTCTTAGACTTGCGTTTACCTGGCGAGTCACTTCTCCTCCCCGATCCACCTTCTCCGTGATCTGATTGCTTGATATTTCTATGTGGAAGGGCGGCGATTGCTGTTCTCTCGACTGCCTCTTCCTTCTCGTCGTCAGTGATGGTTTTAGTCGTCTTTGCATTCCTTCTCGGTGAACGAGGCAAGCCAGCGCCTTCAAGCTCTTCAGTATTCACAGCCGTCACTTCTTCATTAGTATCACTAGCACTAGCATCACGCTCCAACCTCCCAGCCTCATTGCCAGATATCTCCTGACCATCCTCCTCGTCGATGGTGGTTCTGGATTTCTTTGGTCTCCCTCTCCACGAACGACGCAAACCAACTTCTTCATGTTCCTCAATCTTAACAGTCGTCACCTCTTCACTAGCGTCATCGGCACTCCCACCACATTCCACTCTCCCAGCCTCACCACCATTTTCCGTCACTTCATCCTCATCCTCATCCTCAATCCAACATTTAACGTCAACCTCCATCCCCACAACCACAAGTCTCTTCCTCCTCTCTCCTCTCTGTCCCTCCGTCTGCACAACTTCTAAAACATCCCCAACCATCTTCCCGATCGCGCCCAGAATTTCCCCAGGGTCAATCTCGTCTGCAGCGTCACTGCACATAAAACCGATCGAACTCCCGAAGTTCAGCGTCATTACCGATTCGAGAAGGCGATGTTGTCGGGTGGGTGTATGATTGGGGGTGTAATTGATGGTGGTGAGAGAGGGTAGGTTGTGCGGGTTGTGAAGTGGCGGATTGTGGCGTGTGGGGTCGTGATGTTGGAGGATTTATTGACAGTAACAGATGAAGGAAGGTAAGTGGATGAACAATGGATTTTAGAGGTATTGGGGTTTGAAGTGGTGCGTTCATTTGCTTGAGGAGGAGGGCGGTGGAGGACGTTTAGATGGGCTTGGAGGTTTGAGGAGGGAGCGCGACAATTCCGGCATTTTGCTTCCAGATTGGGATGAGGTGCTTCTTGCCCGCAGTTGATGTGTGCAGAGGTGGAGTTGATCGAAAGGACGCGTTGTCTGATTTGACGTCGGGAGAGATATGTACGGTTGGCAAGACCAATTTGAAGGAGGGAAGAGCGCTCCAGAGTTTGGTGGTTCCCGGGCGAAATGGAGCTGTATGAGATTTTGGGAAATAGATCAGAGTGAGCTCAGTCTGGTGCGTGCGGTTGGTCAAATATGAAATCAAATGTGCTGTAAATACGTTGCTCAAGACGAGTCTGATTAGTGCGACTCAGGAATATTCTTCTCACGCGTGCGAGTTGTTTGTGTTGTCGTTGTGGTCATTGTTGTCGTCATGGCAAACAAGACGAAGCGAGAGAGTGAAGCGAAGAAGGGCAATGATTGTGTGATTCTCCAAAACCAAGGTGAACTCGAATTTCGCAGAAGGCGAATCAT
>JBAMDN010000958.1:0-40736 GCA_037074945.1 Tetracladium marchalianum
TCACCAGCGCACAAAAAGCGTTGGTATGTGAACCTCACTAAGTTCACGACTTGATGGATAATGTTGCAATGGGTTATGACTTTAGGATTTCGCTTCGCTTTCCACTAGGATTTTCCACACTACAATCTTAAATCGCCTTTAGCAGAGCACCCATTGGACCAGCCTTCCGATTGGGCTCTTTCGATTCAACTTGGCGTTCCTGGTCTATCTTTTCGCCCTGGTGGCTCTCTATGTCACTGCTTATATGGAATTTGTTGCGTTGGGAGTGGGGATAATTAAAGGGGTATCATGCTGTTTTTAGGGTGGGGTGGTCAAGTGGTGGATACTGGCGCGTATGGGGGCGTTGATTGTTCACGTCTATGCTTTTATTAGAAGAGTCTTGTGTTGGGCTATGCCCGTTTTCCTTCTTGTATCAGTTTCGAGGATCGATAATACAAATCCATCAAAAGTAATGTTGCATGTAATGTGATAATGTGTTGCCGATTTTTTTAAGTTGTTCACCACCGAGGATGCTTTTAAGCGACAGTCAACTACTCTAACCTTCACCTTGCAAGGGATTTACAGTGAGAAGTACGACGCAGCGGGCCCAGCTTGTTTTATATTGTGTTATTGTGACAAAAAGAGTGACAAGAAGAAAATATGGCTCGAATAGCGCAGGAAAGCAATTAGAACACTCAAGTGAGGTCCCCCACCCCCATCCCTGTCCCCATCTCTTCTGTCAACCTCCTCTGCGCATCTATTCCATGTCTAATGCCGTCTACAAATCTGTTCACAACCCCTCATCCCCGAATACCCCATTCTCCATTACCACCAACTATACCATCCTACTAAGACTCGCTTAGGAAGAAGGCGAAGGGGGAAAGCAAGATGGTCCACGAAGATAAGTAGGATCGGTGATGTAAGTAGTAACATCAGTGACCTTCTCGACTGGAACAACGGTGGTGATGGTTTGAACCTCAAACACGGTGGTAGTAGAGGGAACGACGGAAGCTGTGGAGCAGATACAGAATCCGACTTTGCCGGTGGCGGTTTGCTTGCAGTTTGGTGGTGGGCCGTAGTGGTTTGTAGCTGCAAAACTGAGGAGAAGAGATGGGTTAGTATGGGTTGAGTTGGGTTGAGTTGGATTGAGTTGTGAGTGGGTTGACTAGAAAGATAAAGACACTTACGCTGGGGCTATGAGGGAGGCGAGGACGGCGAGGGAGGTGACGAATGAGTATTGCATTTTGAATGTTGATTTTTTGGAGGTAGCGAGGAGTTTTTGTGTGAAAGTTGAGTGTAGTGTTCGTGAGGTGGTTGGTTATGCTGTAACTGATGAGTCTGAAGACGGTTGTAGATACTGCTTGAACTCCGAAGGAGACGGTCTGTTTTATACTTGAGTTCTGTACACTCTGAATTCCTCTGATGAGTTCAACTCACCAGTGAATTCATTCTCGTATGTTGAATAGATCCAAATTCTTGTGGCTGGCGAAAAAGATTGACTTCGAAATTAACCACATCGTCGTTACGAGGAAGCCAAAGCAACAACAACGCCAGCTAGACACACCGGAACCAGTCTTGAATCTTTAAAGATAGATTCAGCTCTGCCACAACCTGAGAGATTTACACATTCTCCAAACAGTCGACCCAAAATGGACATTAACGAAGAACTGCTGCATTCCCCGGACTCTCCGAATGAGACCCTCCCCTCTCTCGTCTCACGAAGTGGTGTTATGATTCCGACCGTTTGGCCCAGGAACCGACGCACAAACAACCGGTGCGGCAGTGACTTGGTTGAAATTACAGTACAAAAAGTACAAACAGGCCGAAGTGCAGATTAGAAAACTAAGCGAGTCCACTAGCACAGCCAAAGAAAACGAGACTTAAATACTGTACCCGCGACATATCCACTCAACAACATCAACTGGCATCAAACCACGAGGTGTTGTCCAGTTGAGGCGTAGTTCAGGGAATCAATACGACTTCGAGAAAAACCCAAATGTAGGTAGAATGCAGGTCAGATTGCCTATTTTAGAGCCAGCTCAGCTTCTTCCTGGAAGCGAGGTGGAATACGAACCAGCACAGCGGTTGTGGAACAAATTCCTGCCACACTCTCTTGAAATGATTGATACCAGCAAAGTTGTACAAACATGTTGCTGCCTATGAGGCTGGAAGTTTTTGAGAAGTTTGTTTTCGTACGTGACTGTGTTTTCTTAGGGTTGGGGATTTGTCCGGGTTGGGGAATTGGGGTCTGTTTCGGCTGAGGGCTTGTCAAGCTAATACGAGAATCTTCAATCCATGTCTTCTCTGGACACAACAAATGAGAATAGAAACATGCAGAGTTCGGAGAGGTATTTTTTGCTTCTTTTGCTATGTTGCTGAACTCTCTCAGTAATCGAATCTCCCATCCAGCTGATATTCAGGCAGCCAAAACTATATGCAAGACTTCGAAAACTCGCATTTGCTGGTATTCGGTGAAACTTTGCGAGACACACAGTTAACTCTATGATAGTTTGAAGTTCTTCTCATGGAAATTACACCAGGCCCAAAGTATGAAGCGACTGAAGGATGGGCTTGCGTATCCCAAACTCTCGGCATATCAAAAGTTGACACCCGGACAATGAAAAGAAATTCAACCAAATCCCATACTTCACAACTTCGAATTCAAATCTATCACAGTTCCTTCATGTTTTGGCACCAAGTCGTATCTCGTCTTCGACCTTGCCCATGATCTTGCAATACACTATCTCAGCAACGCAAAGTCCGTAATAAACACGACCATCATCCACAGCACTGCGAAAATCCCATTGAACAAGACAACGATAACCAGACTTCCTATGAACACCAAATAACTTGTAAGATTCACTCCGCCAAAGTCTGGCATTTCGCCTATCCAAAAGAACACCAAGAAACGCCAGTTGGCCTGGATCACCTACTTTGCTTCGATGACGGACAGAGCCAAGATTCCAAGGTAAGTGATGAGGATAGTCACATAACTGGAGCGCTTATGAAGGTATGGGAGCGTCCAATGAGTGAATTGACGAGAAAGACGGCTGGGTGGGGGTTTGGGCGCGATGGTGCGTTGGCCGTAGTGAAGATGAAGATAGGATATCAAAGGTAGAGTGAATGCTAGACTCCAGAAGAGAGGATTTGAATCAAATTCAAAAACTATATCACTACCTGAAGGCATCTGCGCTGGTGGTTATCGAGGAGTTTGAGGGTGCTGGGTATCGAGTGAGTGATGATGCCCCACTGTTGCTTGAATTCCACAAGTCAGAATATTCCAAACATTCAGCAACCATGGACCAAGTCTACCTATCAAAATGAGCTGCTCAGTCATTCACTCACATAGACATTCAAAAGGATGGACTGTATTCCCGATGACATGGACTTCTAGGTCTTGCATCAAATCACTACTAAACAATTCGTGAAGAAGGGGGATTACCAAGGGTTAAAGACGTAATATGCCCAGAGACATACCTAAACACCTTGGCAAGGCATGACTACCAATGCCAGTACCGATCAACTGGAGTGGGCAGTATTGATGCTACAAGCTTTCAAGAACTTGACCCTTCGCGAGAAAGTGTTTGTTGAGCCCAAAATCCTCAGAGAGGAAGTGTTATGTGGGATATTGAATCATCCATTTACAAACAAGAACCTCGAATTTTTGCCCCTACGAATACGGAAGTTAGGTTTTGAAAAGTTCCTCTAAGTCGAAGGAAACGCTAATTAGTAGATGGATGCATCCGTACAGCTTTGTTTGAAAGTGTACCAAGTTTTCTCAACTAAAACCCCGAGCATTAATACCGAATCACTACAACTCTGACTACCTTTGGAAGCCACAGATGGAGAAGAGAATAAGAATTGGAACTTCTGGCAAATTGCTACTACGTACCCATCGATTGCCTACCATAATTCTGTCATGTCGGAACCGGATTGCGAGAACATACCCAATAAATCGACCATTGTAGAAGCATGGAATCTATCAACAAAAAGTTCAAGTTGTTGTTCCTTCTGTTGTTGAACATTTTGCGCGATCAACATCACTCACCTTCCTACTGAATACGAATTGGGTTGAAAAAGTCGGCCATATTGCCGCTGTCAATTGCAGACAAGAGAAGGACATACCGAATAATTTGTAGGCTGACTGGGCACGAGGGGTTTGTACTGTACAACCCTGTTGAACCCCATTCGGCTTTTAGAGACAAGTACCTGCCGACTGGATGCCATAGACCTGTTTGTTTACAGTGCACAATTGGCGAAATTAATTAAGCCCATGCGACCTGGAAAAGACAAGACCAGAAACTTCGAAGAAAGCCTGCGACAGCAGCTCGAACTGTTATTTTTGAGCTCCACAATCGTGGGGAAGTCCCCTGAAAGCTCTGTTCAAAGTTGGAAAAGCTTTGACAGAGCGCCATCTTTTCTCGTTATTTTCAGCTTTTCTCCTGTAACAGGTCATTTTTGAAGGTTTCTTCCGCCCAGGCCCATCCCGAACGCTTCGATACCTGCAGCCACTCTCAGCCTCAATGATTACTCCCCTGCGAATCAACAGTTGACCTCGCTTAACTCTGTTTTGCAATTGGGTGCCATACGCCAATCTCGCCCGACGAGGCATCTGGATGTAGGGATCAAATTGGTGATTCGATGTTTGCTCTGCTCTTTTCAATCGGAAGTAGAAAAGTGTGGTTCTGAAAACGGAAATCTGTGTATCAAGGGAACAACCTTATCATGGGTGAGGTATTGATGGCTGATGAGGCTGTGGGAGTCTCGCCCTTCGCACGATGTCTATATAATTGTATGATCTTACCCTCCATTTCGAGAGAAATTTTAGAATCGCTTGTGTAACTCAAGTGAAGCATATTGCAATTTTTTGGTCAATTACTGGCGAAAAAGCTTGACGAAATCAACGTCAACATGCTCACCACGCTCCTCATAACCCTGCTGGCAACAAGCATTGCAGCCGTCCCCACCGTTCCCGACAACACCGATCGACGAAACGTCTTCGAACGTCAACTTGTCTGCCTTGGAGTAACTGCTTGTACCTCAAGCGCATCAATCTGCTGTGGCTACAACTGCTGCTCTATAGGCTGCGACATCTCAGGAACCTTCTGCTCATCTACACCGAGTTCTGTACGCTTCCACTCCAATCGATACTCCCTTGGTATTAGAGACAATCATCACTAACGCGTCGCCATACAATATAGACTTGTAAATTGACTGAATACGCATGTGGAGGTGACTGTTGCGATCTCTTGGCAGGGTATTACTGCAGCAGTTCAAACAAGTGCGTCCTTACTTCAAGCACAAATACTGTTAGCAATGTAAGCACTAAAGGTTCCATTTATGATCGTACGTGCTGGAAGTAGAAAGGGACCGCTAACCAAGCATGCACACTTCCTAGATCTGCACATCTAGTCAAACAGCATGCGGCACATACTGCTGTCACGACTCCATCGAAACATGCAAAACCGATTCTCTTGGCTCGAGATACTGCAGTTTAGACTCTAACACCAACCCTGGGGGGTCTAACGGGAATGAAGAGACAACCGAAAACGGAGGATCTACCGGAAACGAGGAACCTACCAGAAGCAAACCTTCCAAAAATACCTCGTCAAAATCCAAATCCAAATCTAAAGGTCTCCCAACAAAATCAATCGCCGGTATTGTGATCGGTGTTTTAGTCATCATCGGCTTGGTCACTGGCGCCGTGTTACGTTTATGCTTTGGGATAGGAAAGAAGAAGAGGGCCGAGGAAACTCCAACGCCGGTCGTGGTGGAGGGTGATAATATTGGTCCACCTCCTCCAGCGAATGGAGGTCCGCCTGCTTATGGGGTGGGAGTGGGGAAGGAGGTCGGTGCGAATGTTGTAGAGAAGTGAACCTAAGTTGGGCTGGAGCTGACTTGACGAAAATGGATCCGGGCATGCATGGTTGTTGGTTCGATGGAGGAAAATTTACGTCAATGGGTTTGGAGTAATGATCGATCATGTTGAATTGGATAATAGTTTGGTGTGTTGCTTACAACTTGAACCATGATATTGATCTCCGATGATCCCTCACCAAGATCTACCACTGGCCACTGTCTTACTCTCGAGGAATTTTGATCTTGCCAACCCAAACCAGTTCAAACGTTTCATCCAACGAGACATGTACAAGCAAAGGAATTATGAATAATACACTGGCATGTTCGATAGAAAGCTCTTTTAATAAAAAAACATAAATTATTTTGAGCCTTGGCACTGACAATGGAGCCTACAGTATGTCGATCAAACTATGCTCTGGGAGGTATACAGATTGTAAAATCCTCAATACAGTGCTAATCAGAATGAATGTCTTGATTTTTCAGAACAACAAATCTCATACTTCTCTAGCCTGGACTAGCAAAGCAGCACGTAGTAAGCAACACAATCATGAGTCGTCAACAAGATACTAGAGTAAAGCGTGATTCCTTCCTTCCAATATCTTTCAGTCGCCAAGCACTTTCAACATTAATCCATTATCTCCGTGATCTTTAATTCATCGATTCGTCACAGCAATCCCATAAAGCCTATCACCAAAGCCCCCAAAGCCCCCTTGACATCCCTTCCACAAGCTCCTCTACCAGCAGCGCCGCCAACCTGGCTGAAAGTTGGCCTTGAGCTAGTTGGCGTGGGAGGTGTGTTGCCCTGTTGCTCAGTTGTCACTGTCGTTGGATTTGGTCCAGGGATGACATATGTGGTGTAGGCGATGCTCGGAAGAACACAGGTGCAGGTTGTGGTGGGACAAACTTCTGTGCTGGTATAAGTGACTGTTTGACCGGTACATTTGACGGATGCCGGACAAGTCGTGAGTGTTGTGATTTGTGTCTCGGTTTTTGTGATCGTACTAGAAAGGGTTATGGTAGAGTTGGGGTAGACCGGGGGCAAGGAAGTAGTATGTTGAGTAGTGGTTGTGGAAGAAGGAGTGCCGTAAGGAGGAGCAGTAGTGGAAGTAGTGGGTGTAGATGAAGTGAGTATTGGTGTTGAAGAGGAGGAGCTTGAAGAGGGCAGACTAGTTGGAAAGCAATCCTCAACGGCCGTGATGTAGGAAGTGTATCCACAACTAGTCGGGCAAGCTGTCTGAGCGATAGTCACCGTAGGAATAGTGGTGCAACCGCAATGCTGAGTGACAGGCTTAATCTCAAGACAAGCGAGGACGGTGCAAGTTTTGAATGCTTCATAAGCATCAGTTGTGGACGTAATTGTTTCGCAAGCTGTCACGCTGCTACTGGATTGATACCCAGATCCGAGAACGATAGAAGGCACGGTCGCAAGGACGGTGGCAATGGAAGCGAGTGTCATCAAACGCATTGCGGGCGATGTTTTCTTAAACGAAAGTGTGGGGTTTGTCTATGTTGTTGACGGTTGTGTTGTCGTTGGCAAGAGAAGAAAAAGAGAGTTGTCTGCAAGGCGGATATCCCCGCCCTAAATGCATTCTGCTGCAGGCAAAGCTGTCGATCATCGGAAAGGCAATAGGAGGGAAGGTTGTTTCACTCCTTTGGTCTGGTTGGTTGGGTGATTGGTTGGTTGCGCTGGCCGTCTCGTATTCTAGAGTTCAAGCTAGGCCGTCCGATGGGTAAGTTGACGCGGGGCATCGGCGTGGCCAATGATGCCTGGCTCCCTTCCTCTTGGCTACTATGTGGGTGTTGAAAAGGATAAAAACGTACAGCACGAGATGGACACAAATAAGGAGCAGAAGGAGCAGAAGGAGCGGTGCACCTCGTATCTCAAGATGCCTGGCCGTGAACAAGCGGTCAGATGCTCCAGCCTTGCAACCATGCGGATCTTCGACTCGAGATATGTACTGTAACAATGGGATGTACCGCGACCACTTGCTTTGCTTTGGCACATTCTTGGAGTGGAAGCAGGCCCTAAAATCAGACATCGGACCGCCCAAAAGTAAAGCACAGACGAAATGAAAGGGCCGCATGCATCGCTCAAGATATGTCTCGCAACATTGCGACACGAAAATAGTAACGCATTCTTCGAAGCCTGGCCGTCAACCAACAACGGCTTGTCAAAACTTCATCGCGGCACACAACAACATCAAGAAATGTCGAACATTCCTTGCCACTGGGTCCGATCACCCAGGCTCATCTTCGCCCGCAAACGGCAATGGCTGACAATGTGGCTCCCTTTCTTTCTCTCTTCGGAGCGACTTTGCACCTTGAAGTCGGATCACACGATCAGCTCAACTTGAGCCGGCCCATCAATCAGAAGTCAGGAATCGCGGCTTGAAACGGTCCGTACGCGCATATCGGAGCTCTGGAAGGTAGCTGAAGAGTTCGCGAGGAAGGCGGAATCGGAAGTGTGATGGGCAGAAGGATGGATCGTGGGTGGACAGAGGAAGAAAAACAAATGTGGGTTGACTTCAAAGGAGGGAGTACCAAGCTAGATTAAACGCACGTGATCTTAGGCTTCGGCTGGAAAGACATCGAGGATCTTTGCAGCGCAGACTTTCTCATAGATATGGTCTCATGCATAAGGTAGAGCAATGAACGTTTCAGAAGTATATAAGATTCAATTATGATTAGGGAGCGTCTCTACTTGGTCCGTCGAAGATGACTTGAGAAATTAACATTAGATAGTATCCCGAATCCTCCCCATTATCCGATAACTCCAAAAGGGGATATGGTCATATTTCTATCTACCAACCATTATTCCAAGAGGAGCATCTGTTGCCGCCGCCCTTGTTGGAGTTGACGTTGTAGCAGTCTTGCCATTGCGCCTTGCAAGTAGCCATGGCATTGTCGTACTTGGAGCCGTTGGAGCCACGGTTCTGGCTGTGACGACCTCCTCGCTTGCTGTTACGCTTGCAACTCTCTGCGTAGACATTGACGCATGCGCTGTACTGGTTGTCACACGCCTTCTTGCAAGCCTTTGGAACCGAGCTTTTGCCATAGGATGAGCATCGAGTAGAGTCGACATCGTTATAGACCTTGAAGATATTTCCACTTCTGTAGTCGGAGTAGTGATTGTTGCAAGTCAAGCATGGAAGATCGATATCTCCGGCTGGACTGTCGCGGGTGTAACCCTTGTTGGGGTTGTGGGGTTGCTCGCACATGCAAGAAGCAGTAGGGACTGGGACAACCGAAGAACTGGTTGTGGCTGTAGTGGTAACCCTGGTGGTGGTACTAGAGGTACAAGGGTAGATGCTTGTGGAGACTACTGGAGGAGGGTTGCTGCCGGGTGACTGAGGTGGGTACCTCGACTTACATCCGGACGTGGAGCATTTTGAACCTGGGCAGCTTGATCCACAGTACGAGTTGATATTAGCGCACCAATCTCGGTACTTGAGGCAGTTGAGCGAATCTGGCCATCCGGCTTGGAGAAAACAAGAAGTGAGCTGGATAGCGCAGTTGGAAACAGCAACTTTGCAATCGTCCTTGCCGGTGAAAGGAGCCAGAGGCTTCGAGCACCATTTACCACACTTGTACTCGCAATTTGCAGGAGGGGTAATAGTGGTGTATGAAGTGCAAAAGGCAGCCGTTGTGGTGGTAGTCGTTGTTGTGGTCGTTGGTGCGTTGGTCGTTGTTACAACGCGAGTAGTGGTAGGTCCCCTAGAAAAGAAAGTAAGTCATTTGATGTGGTATTTGTGTCTCTTCATGACGGAAGAAACAGAGAGTCAAAGCGCCTTCTTGACACTCGATACTCGCATGGGAAAGGGTTGCTACGTACGTGTTGCTGGCAGTAGATGAAGGCGACGAGCTAATTGTTGTTGTTGATGAGCTGCTAGGCAGGCTATCCTTGCAGGGCTGTTCAGATTCGAGATCATCCGCAAAGTAAAGGCTAATAGCACCGGCTCCACCACAGCTTTGAGTTGGATCACCAGCACATGGGAAATCACAGGCTGTTGATGGAAGAGGCAGGGTACCATTGGCTAAAGGAAAGTCAGTCATTGAAAATTGAGAAGGACGAGTGACAACTCACCAAGCACCACGCCGCAGTAACACTCCTTGCCAAATTCGACACCGGCGAAGGGATAGCCGTCGTCTCTGCACGCAGCCAAGCACATGTTGACGTCGAGGTTCTCCGTGTCGATGTCTGTCTCTTGCCAGTTTAGGGTGCGACCATTTGGACCTTCGGAGTAGCAACCGAGAGGTTTGTAATCAGCGATAGAAGTCTCTTCGATGGGTTTGAAGGTAGGATCCTGATAGATGGAAATGAAGCTGTCACCACCACAAGCTTGTGCTTTGTTGGCATTGCAGGGCGTGTTGCAATTGGAGTCGTCAACCTGCAGACCGCTGACTGAAGAGCCGCAGAAACAGATGCCGTAGTACTCAAGACCAGCATACTTCCAGTTGTTGCCTATGAAGATGTGAGACAGTCATTCGATTCAGGAATCTATGAGGACATTTACCCTTGCAGAAAGCAACACACTGCTCGATGGTGGTATTCTGACTGTCAAGTCCAGTTGCTCTATAGATCAGAGCTGGTGCTGGGTCACCGGCATCGACGTAGCATCCCTTATAGTTATAAGGGGTGAAGTCGGTGCAGGCGGGTGCCTGAGGAGGCGTGCGTTCCACCAGGACAGAGCAGCTGGCAAAGGAGATAAGGGCAGCCGCAGCCGCAATGAGTGTGGTCTTCATCGTTATTAAGGAAAGGATTAAAGATATAAAATTAAAACACGAGAAAGTAATGTCCTGTAAGTTGCAAGAATGTGCAAGTGAAATGAGGTGAAGAAGGGATGCCTATGTTGGGAAAGGAGACAGGGCTTTATATGAGGGAGAGTCTGGGGAAGAAGCTATGTGAGCTCTCGATGTGGACAAGCCACAAACAAAAATCCATGTCCATATGGTTTTCCCGACCATTACTCCTCCCACCAAATCGAGAGGAGTAGTCAAGCGCCTTCGGGGAGGAGAATTCCAATTGAGCATTGGACCGGGGTGGCATGGACATGTTGGCCCAATTGGGAGGGGAACAGGAAGGGGCCCAGGCACATCAACGGATGACTTCCAGATTGCACTCTCTACCCGACTCATCCTCCTTCGGGAGGGGAGCAAGTCTGCATCCGTGTCACACAAGCGAACATGACTGGCTGAGAAGCGCAGCGCACCGTGACTGTCGACAAGTCGTGGACGACGGGCAGATCGACCATCGAAAACGGTGGCCGCCTTTTTTCCGGTCTGAGTCGGAACCATCGCTTTTCCAAGGCCATGCGGCGCAGGCACCTGCAGAGTGTGTGCAGATGCCGATGCACCCCTGAGCTAAAGACGAGGGATCGGATGGTTATCCAAGCTCTCGCCTACGCTCGGACTCGGGACTTATCTCTGACGGGCGTATTCTCATTGGGTGCCCCAGCTTTGATCGCCTCATTGGAATTCCACAGTGGGAGACACTTTACCCACTTTGGCGCTTTTCCCTATTTTGAGCGCAAACTTTGATGACATCGGACTTTCGAGTCTGGAAGCCGAAATTCAGCTAGAGCCTAGAGATGGAGAGCGCTGAAGCTCTGCCAAGCGCACCACCCCATAGTGCTGGATGTAGAGTCGTCAGGTTTCGCGGTATCGAATCGTAACGATAGACAGAAAGCTCGCTAGAAGTCCAGCAGATTGTTCCATGCTCACATGAGAGTAAGTCAAAGATCCCTGAGCGTGGTTCCATCAACCTGGTAGTAGACAGTCTGAACTTTGAGCGTCAACTCGGGAATTCAGCCCTGTCCTGCAGCAAACATTGAAACATTCTCCATACTATAGGTTGAAATTCTGGAGCAATAGAGTTACGTCAAGAACGGCATCATTCCTGCCGCATCGTCGACTGTCGAAACGTCATGTGGGAAACTACTGGCATGGTAAAGCTCCGTGGGCTTTACGAAAACCTCATCCGTCATGTTCAAGCCAATCGCTTGGTATCGGGGGGGCGCAATAATGAAATAATGTGAACATCGGAAAAAGCCGAAAAAGGTTCCTGAAGATATCCTCCGACATGTGGAGTGCATAAATGTGGTGTATGTCAAGCTTTGGTGCCTTGCTTCCAAATTTCCATGAGCAGCGCCTCAAGAAAAAGCATAACCAACGCCTCACACAACATCAAACCTCGTTTCTCCGAGGAATAGCGCCGAGAGAGATCAAATTTGCTCTGTGTTTTATCATCGAGGCATCGCTCACAAGACCATGGTCAAAAGTAGAGTCTTAGAGTTCCCCAGCTGTGAAGTTGTGGCGAACCAATTCTGTTTGATCCATCTTGACACAAGTTCGTCTCGATTAGCTCGTGGTAGTTCGCATCTCGCCGAGAACACATTGCTGGTCCAGACTCTTGCGCCTGAGATGCTTCCAAACGACCACGACTGACTTCCAACCAGCAACAGCTTTCCAAGGCTTCCATCTCCAAGGCTTCCATCTCCATCGGACTAATGTGGAGGCTTGGTCAGGTCACTTGCTCCCCACATCAACATTTGTAAGGATGCCCGAGAGAGAAAGCCACTTATTCATCAAGTTGTACAGTGCAGAATTAAGATAGCTCCAACATTCGTCACTCCTTTCTAGAGATTTGCTACCAATCTACCATCCCATAAAGAACACAACGCCCAAGCAATTAATCTGCTCAATAGTCCACCAGGGCGGCTTCCGTAACGCTTGACTGCCACCGTCCCGGCGATTATTTGAAATCCTTCCAGGGGTTGAGGCATGTTGGATAAAGACATATGGCACTTCTTGTCAGCACATCACTGTAAGTAACTGGTGGAAGAATGTGCATCTTCCAGCCATGGCATCCTCAGTTCCGGTACAGACTCTTGAATAAAGTTCACAAAATTCTGTAGTTGAGGCGAGCCTGTCACAATTCCAATGCAGGAAACGCGCGGCAAACTTAGGGCGTGGCAGATTCGAGATTCGCATGTCCCAGGAAGCTGAATTAATCTGGTTGCTGGAAGTTGAGGATTGCCCTGGGATGCGGTGCAGACCAGCTGAGGAAGTAGCAGCCCGAGAGTAGAAGAACTCAGAGGTGTCGTAATGAAGATGGCAGCAAAGTGTCCAGAGGAAGGAATAAGGGTATCTTCCGGGCTGGAATTCGACACTGTACCAGCGTTCAGGGCACTCCGAGGTTTGGATTTATGCGAAAGTGTCTGAAGCATTCGAACAAGATTGTTGATGCCAACGACAACGAAGCGTGAAATTTCTGGCGATGGCGGCACAAGCTCCCTTGCCGAATTTGGTGTCTTTGTCTTCCTGTCTCTTTTGTCTTTCTTCCTTTCGGAAGGCGTGGAATGATTCATTCGATGTCGTCCAATAGGGGAGATGGTATTGCACAGGAGTTCAAGCAAGGCTTTTTCATTGGAAGGTGTTATCTTTGGCCTGGCCGAGCATTATCAGCATTTATTATTCTTCCCCAGCACTTGCTGCTCTCTCCTTTCTTCTCAGAGGATATCCTGTTGAGAAGCCATTGATATCTAGGGAACGAACCAGCTGACCTTGGTGGAGGAAGACGTTGAAACTTTGTCAATGGCAGTCATGTTCTGCTGACTGCGGATCATGACGGTTTGAATGTGAAGGCGGCAGTTGTTGTTGACAAGATGAAAGTCAATGACTCCAAGATTCAAGTACGAGGCAGTCAAAAGCAGGGACGTATGTGCTCAATGTGCTGGTCCCGTAGGTAAGGCACGTTTAATAGATGGAAGACAAGAGGTGGTAGGGTAGGTAGATGTTGATGGTTGTGGTTCGGGGTGTGAAATTATTGTTGGCATGGGCGTCAACCCAAGTCCAATGACAAGCCAGCTCGGCCAGGTAGGTAGGTCGGTTTGAGCAAAAGTAAGGACCCTAGAATACAGTAGCGAATCTAGATGGGTACTTAGGTACTTAAGTTCTACCATGAACGAAGCTCGCCCTCAAATCTCAGCCATCATATTGTATTGCGACTAGATGTCCTACCCATACTCGTCTCACGTGATGGTGATGACAGACCGCCTTGTTCAGACTCACCCCGACGCGTTGATTGGCCAGGGCAGGCCCGCTTTCCGATGGCGGGGGGGACGACGATAAGGAGCTTCGTCACAACTGCAGGATAACCCAGAGCACTGTAGCAGCTTGCCTCCGAAGTACAATCACATTCACCTCTCGCAACTCACCACTCACCACTCACCTGTCGCCTCGGAGCCCCACCGACCTACCTCTCTCTCCATTACCTACTCTCGACTCTACTAATACTTCCCGCCTCAACTTCAATCCCAACTTCACAACTCCTGGCGTCCGTCAACCCATTTCTCCTTCTCCTTCTCCATTTCTTTCTCTTTCTCTTTCTCCTTCTCCTCTACAACCTCCCCCGCCTAAATCACAAGCCACACTCCAAGAAACGCTCCTCTACCACTCCCTTTCATCCTCAGCCTTCCCACCTGCAAGAGCCTCAGCCTGCTTGCCTGCCTGCCTTGGAACTTTCACTTGCTTTGTTGCCTACATCTACCTTACCCAACAACACCTCCCCTACCAGCACCACCACCACCCATGCGATAATCTTCGATCGCTTTCCCACGCGCGCTGAAGCTTGGGGCAAGCTGCTGCGGAGCAACCGCCCTTCACAACCTCCCTTCGCCGCCGCCTCCCCTCTCCGCACAAGCTATTCCTTCCTACCACCCCGCAGGCGCAAATGGACCTTCACGAACAAGCAGAGCGAGAACGTTCAGAGCCTTGCTCCGCTGCTCGGACGAACCCATTTACCGAGGACGAGAACACCGCAAGGAAGCGTCAGAGAACGGCAAACGGGAGCTCACGAAGCAGATCGGTTGATACCACGGGCGACTTAGATCTCAGAGACGAGGATCAAAATCTGTCTCACGACCGCGAGCATTCATCCTCGCCCTCCCACGCATCAGGCAACGGCAAGCCGGCCACCCCCCGAACCCCGCCAAACATGCCCTCCCACGAGCCCCCCGAACCTACGTCGAGTAGAGTCACCATCAACCTCCGAACAAACCGGTCACAACAGCTCGCTATATCACCCTCGCCATCCCCCCCTGCATTGGCACAAAACATAGCGGACACAGGCACGAGAAGAAGCATAGAATCAGAAAGTGATGCCCTGTCGACAATTCCTACAATGGAGACCCCGTCCTCGTCCCCGTCGGAATCTGGTAGCCCACGCGTAGAATTGGTCTCCATGCATGATGAGGACGACTCAGAAGGCGATCCTGCTGTGGCAATCATCAGCGACGGCGAAGAAATGGACTCCAATCCTATGGACTACTTTCCACACGCCAGCCGTGAAGCCTCGCTGGCCCATACAGTTACCAAGATTGCCAATACTTTCCAATATGGTGAGCACTCCTCCGTTTCCCGAGGTACCAGGCGATCGCACTAACTAGGACAGACGAAATTGAAGATCATGAACTCTTCGCAGAAGTTCGTGACTGGATCGATTCGCTTCTGAAATATGCCCACAATTCAATCACATTGTATGATCTGTACACCAAGCATCGTGACATGTGGACAAAATTTCCGCAGATGATTTGGGGATTGAGCTATCGGAGGTTTGTTGGCCCTCGCTCGCCTATGTATAAGAAATTCCTCTGATAACTCATTCACAGTCGCTTCTTTGGCCAGTTTCTGCATGAGCATGGAGAAGGCCGCCAGTCTCTGACGGAAATGCTCTGTCAGTTTGCTCGCCTTACCGGTCGCTTTCTTGCTATGGATATCTGGATACTTGAAGAGTACGCTAAGGAAGGCGATATCGATCCTCCCCCACATTTGGCCTCTCATGCCTATCTGCATGCATACAGGTTCTTACTTCAGAAGGACGAGCTTCAGCATCTTGGCCGGAATTTGGAAACCCATTACCAGTGGAATTGGGATGTTGATGTCATCCTTTTCAGCAATTACTTCCGGAGTGAGGGTGGCACACTTACCAACCTGACCAAGCTTGTGCTTGGACAATCCAAACTCATCGAAAACAATCCAAAGTTGGTAGAGCATTTTACGGAACCTTGTCGAATTGCCGGCCTGATAATGGGGGAACATGTGCAAAAGAGCCGCCTAGAGGCTGTCCATGCCCATGAGCTGAAGCTTATTCAAGGACATGAGTTCTTCGAGGCCATGTCGCGCTGTTTAATTTTGATCATTGAAAAGTACGTCACGAATATTTCACCAGAGGCAACAGCCCATCATTTGGCGAGCCTCACAGAGATTCATCAAGTAAGCCTAAACTCCGAAAATGAGGAAATTAGCAAGGTTCTTGAAGAGTTCAGCAGAGCGAATCCTCGGATTTCAAGAAAGTCCTGCCCAAAAGCAATTGCCACGACATGGAAATTTTCCGTCCTCATCAAGCTTATCACTTCTGCACAGATGCAGCTGCGTGTCGTGGGAGTTACAACAATGTGTACTGACCTTCTGAACATTTTCAACAAAGAAAAGCCGTATGACACCAACGACAACCCTCTGCTTCTCTATTTTGCTCACTGGATTATCAAAGTCCAATTGATCGACTATCTTGTTGGGATTGGATCGCATCCTGAGATCATCCTTGAGAGCTACAATATCCTTGGCTTCCTGATTGTTACCAAAACTTACAGCGAGCGTCATACAGATACCATCTGGCAGACTGTTATGACAAGTCAAGACCCACGGGTGGTCGGTGCGATTCTCCGAACAATGAACCGCTCCGTACACTTGTTCGAGCTCCGGCAAGTCTTCCATCTGTGTAAGAAGGTAGGCGAAGTCCCCATTACCGCATTTACGGTGGCCATGCGAGAGTTCTGCGCCAAAGTTTTGGAAAGCCTTGTGGAAAAGTGCAAAGATGGAAATGCCATGGGACCACCCCCTTATGATTTGTGTGTCCGGCTCATTCGCGAGTCTTCGGTTGCGAGAAATGACGCACCTCTGGGCTATCCTGATATCCAGAATTTTGCAATGCACCGGTTACTCTACTTGCTTCAGTACGGCCCGTCACCCGAAACCCGAAGTGCCATATATCAGAGCTGTATCGGAGACATCGCTTCGCATTCACGGACTGTGGCTGGTAGCACATGTGTGATCAGCACCCTCTTGCGTCGGTCTGTCGGGGATCTACATGTTTTGACTACAGAACATGATCTTACTCTTCTCATGGTAAAACAGTTAGAATCGGCAAACGCGCAAGGCAGTCGCACTGTTAGTATGAATGTTGTGACTAGTCAAGGGGCAAACTTCTGTCTCGATATCCTTCAAATGATTATCAACAACGAACCCCGCACTATATCCCCAGAGCTTGGCCAACGTCTCTGGGATGCCATGGTTGGTAGTGATGCGAAGACCGTCATTGATCGCAATATATCATGGCAGATCCTCAACAACGCAGCCAAGAGAAATCCCGAGAAGAATGTCTTTCTGATATCTTGTTTTCAAGATTATCTTCCAACTTTGCCTGCTCTTTATTTTACTAGTGGTTCGTTGGAGTTTACAAGACAAGTCATCCAAGTATGGTTGGAGGACGCTCGCCCTGGCGTTATGGAAGATGACAGTAAGTTCGAGTCTCAAGCCTTGGAACAACTGTGGCGAATGATCCTGACGGCGCCCCCAAATACGATTGATACTGCCGCTATCAAGGTTCTAGTTGGAATTTATGTTGATAGCGATTTGATCTTGTCGCTGCCGCGTGCAAGGTCCAGATCCATTCATCTGGCATTGGTTGGACGCTGCTTAGATCAACTCAAGTCAGCTGCTACGAAGCTTAAGGATTACGACCGTCTTGCATCTGTCGGTTCTGACAAAGAAGGCACTATTGCAGTATCGGAATGCCAATTCCACGACCAAGAGAATATCTTCGCGAGGTCGCTTGCTGTTCTACGCGAGTTTTTGAAGGCACATCAAGCAAAACCTCAATTCACTATTCCTAAAACTCGGCCGCAGGTTTCAACGGTACCGAACAATGTTGAAGGCGAGCCTCTGACTTTGAAATATCAATCTTTCGATGGGGATCAGCAGACAGAAGTTAAAAGTCTTACACTCAGCACGCGAAGCACTGCAGCATCACTGCTCGCCAGTCTTCAGCAGGCTACTGGATTCGAACATTACAAAGTCTATTGTGAAGGCAAACAGTTTGAACCTGACGAGTCTGAAGTCTGTCGTTCCTTGGAGGAACTGAACTTCCGGGGTCTGCTCCTCGTCCAGCGTCGGGAAGATACCGGAGGACTACCTAGCCAACCCGGCGAAAGTAAAGTGAGTCTTGAATCAGAAATCATGAAGCACATCGACGACTTATGGGGATATCTCGGTATGCATGACAAAGTGGCACAGGAGATCCATTATTTTCTTGTCCAGTTTCCAGTCTATCCCCGCCTGATGCACGAAATATCCTCAGAGTCGACGCCTTATTCCGACATCTTCCCGGCAGCCCATCCCTTCAAGTCCCTGTATGCAATCCACGTCCTTCGGGATACAGTCGTCGGATCTACTCATCAGGAGAACTTTGATGGGCCCAATCTGACCAGAGCAATCTCTTTGATCGTTGCGGCTTTATCTGATGGCGAAGTCCTGGCACATTGTTCGACGCATGAACTCAGAGACTGTTTGGCAATGAACTTTGTAAATTGCTTAGTCCATCTCCTCCGAGAGCCCATCCTGCCATCTTCGATTTCAAGTCTTCTCACTGTATCACTGTTCGAGAGACTTCTACAACTACTACAAGATGCTAGAGCAGTTATCAATTCAAGTGCCTCGGCCCACCTCGCTGTACGGTCATTCGAAGCCATACTTGAGTCCGCTCTTCATAGTCCGGAATTCTGGCAATTATTTTGTTTACATCTTGATACTGCTGGCCTGTTACGGGACCTGATTCTCTACGACTCACGACCATTCGTTAGAAATGCCACCCTCAAGCAACTTGTGGCACGGTGCTCATTTACTCCGAGCCTCGCTAAAGTCTCTGCCATGCAAATAACGATTGCCCTCTGGCCGTTAATTTCTGCACTCATTCCAGAAGCCGTACACCTACCCCAACAGTGCGATGAGGCCTTCACATTATGTCTGACCTTGTTCAAGAAGATTGGAGAAGGTCCAATTGATATCGAAAGCGTCGGTGCTCTGGTTAATCAATGGGGAACCTTAATCTTGTCGTACGATGCTGGTAAAGGTAGTGGCTGCCCGGAAAACATCGACCCAGTGGCGCAAGGCCTGGCAAGTCTCCTCCAAGCTGCTACAGTGGCCGCGAAGGCCTCTCAACAAACGCTCTTGTGTGGTCCCGTTGGCACACACATATTCCGAAAATGTCTTTTCCCAGAACTTTCAAAGGACGACGAGCTGCCGACAGGTGTACCAAGACTTCCTCTACTGCATGCCCCGACCAGGGAAAAGCTGGCAGAGACAATATTTCTCCTCACCAAGGACGATGAAGGGGAATACAAGAAAATCGTAGAGATCCTCCATGAGCTTGTGCCCTATTCCGAACATGATGAAGATCCTTACAGTTTTGACTTGCCATACGGCTTCGATAGGTCCAAAGCTGTTAGATCGCAGACCGGATATGTCGGTCTAAGAAATCTGTCCAATACTTGTTATCTCAACTCCCTCTTCACGCAATTATTCATGAATCTCCCATTTCGACATTTTATGCTTGATTTGCATGTCTCAGATGGAGGCAGTCAGCAGAGATTGTTGTGGGAGACGCAATCTCTTTTCAGTAACATGCAGAACAGCCTGTCGCGATTCGTCGACCCAACAAACCTGGCTAATTGCATCCAGACTTATGACAATAGCAATATCGATGTTAGCATTCAGATGGATGTGGATGAATTCTACAACTTGCTCTTTGATCGTTGGGAAGGACAGATTCTTACACAGGATGCGAAGCGGAAGTTCAAGTCTTACTATGGTGGCCAATTGGTTCAGCAAGTGAAGTCGAAGGAATGTGACCATATTTCAGAGCGGGAAGAGTCTTTTTCGGCAATACAATGTGATATCAAGGGCAAGACTTGCTTGGAGGAGAGTCTGCGAGCGTATGTGGAGGGAGAAATCATGGAAGGGGGTAAGTCGATCATTACAACTACTTGGTCTCTTGCTAATGTCTTAGATAATAAGTACAAGTGCTCCTCCTGCGATCGACATGTGGATGCAGTTAAGAGGCAAGTCATCCTGACATTGAGCTCAAGAGTGCAAACTAATTCGTACTGCCAGAGCTTGCTTGAAAGACATTCCGAACAACTTGATTTTCCATCTAAAGAGATTTGACTTCAACTTGCGAACTCTTCAACGAAGCAAGATCAACGACCATTTCTCGTTTCCAAAGACCATCGACATGCGTCCCTACAAAGTCGACCATGTGATGGAGAATCCAGAAGGAACACCAGCAGATGTGTTTGAGCTCGTCGGTATCCTTGTCCACTCGGGCACCGCAGAGTCTGGACATTACTATTCATACGTTCGCGAACGTCCTTCCTCTAATGATAAACAGCCTTGGGTGGAGTTCAATGATGAGATTGTATCGTCGTGGGACCCAAGTGCAATGGAAGGCTGCTGCTTTGGTGGACCCGACACACGCCCTCTTAACGGGGATGTTAGTTACGACAAGAGCTACAGCGCATACATGCTATTCTACCAGCGCTCGTCTGCTGTCCTCGAGCAGCAACAGGCGCTGCAGGACGAAGAAGGTACGAGCCCGGTTCGATTGGAGATCCCAGACTTCCTTGCCGGCCAGATTGCCCAAGAGAACGAATTGTTGTTACGAAAGTATTGTCTGTACGACGAATCGCAAACTTTCTTTGTCTCGAGGATGCTCAGTAACATGAAGAACGTCAACGGTGGCCGTTGCTCTGCATCTCACGACATGGAGAAGAGTGTTTTGAGGTCGGCGTTAAATCACATGGATCAAGTCGTTGCGCGAGCAAAAGATGTACCTCAGTTCTCGGCCTTCTTGAGCGTTGTAAACAAAGCCTGTCAATGCTGCGCCGAATGTAGCCGAGACTACATAGAGTGGTATTGTGATTGCCCAGACGCACTTCGAAGCCTACTCCTACGCAACTCAGATGGTGGGGTAAGAAACGAGATATTAAACTCAATCTTGGCTGCGTTGAAGAAGATCAAACTTGACGCATCTTATGCATATGGTCTGGATGATGACGATAACGTCGATGATATGGATGAAAGCGATCATCCCCAGGTCATTCACCGGTTTGCAGATAGCTTGGTCAAGTTGTTTGAAGTCTTTCACGTCAGTAGTCGTGCATGGCCCGAGTACTTTGGTCTACTTCTCGAAATTGCCAGCTTTGGCGTTGAAGAGACCGCCGTTTTGTTGGACAGAGGATTTTTGCGCAAATCCATCGAGATCGTGAGCGCCGATCCATTACTGCCCCTTGGACAACAATATGCGCGAATGTACAACATCATTTCCAAGCGTCTAGCAACGAGGCCTGTATCATACGAAGCAGTTATTGGTCTCCTAAACAAGTTACTCCGAGCCTGCGACATATCGATGGATCCCATTCTCGATGCTGGACTCCGGCTTAGGATTGCAATGGCCGGCCAAGCAATCCCCATCACCAATACCGAACGCCATCTTCTGGTGCAGCATTGGACCAGGACTGATTCTCACATTCTCACCGAAAAGCTTCTTCGGATTCATCAAAATGGCTTTGCGACTCAAGCTATTCTAATCTATCTACTCGATTGTGAGCAGCAGATTGACTTCAATATTCGTCAGGCGATTCTGTATGGTATCCGAAGTGGCCCGTCGACCCGTTCGAGCCCTTTCCTCGGAGCAGCCTTGACCTACTGTGAGCATACAGAGACAGAAGGTGCAATTCTCACCACGGTACAGCACATCGTTAAGGTTGCCTCTGCCGTCGATAATGCCGAAGGCAAAGAGTTTCTTCAATTCTTTATCGATCTGTGTGAGCTATCAAACAACAAGAGTAACACATCAAGTGAAGATATCCTCAGCTGGGTCACCGAGAGTATTCCACATTGGGGCCCTGGCCTGCTCACCTATTATGATTCTTCCGTCCGCCAAAGCACTGAAGCCTTCATCCATGAAAACCTGCTTCGATATGGCCCTCGAGTGGATTTTGGCGTAGCCGATGAAGGCGGTCAGAAGGCAAGCTTCCTCACCAGTGTCGTTCGACGTCTCGGTCTCAACTGTCTCCATTTCATTCAAGACACCTATATTCGTCACAGAGCCACAGCCGTCCGAGCAACAATGATGAACATCCAGATTGTCATTGAATCATGTGCAGGCTTCTTTAACGAAGATGCTGAGGATCCTAATGACCAGGCCTTCTTCGAACAGAAAGCTAGTAAGTTATCAAACCATCATTTCCCGCCATTGGAATCAATCCTCATCGTTGTATAGGTGTCCTTTCCGCATTGAAGAAATGCATTGTTGAGGAAGCAGATGAGGAAACTTCCGGTGAGATGCAACTCGCATGTCTTGGTTGAGTACAGCTAATATATCTTAGATTGGGAAGGATCGGATGGGGATTATCCGTCTTCTGAACTGAATGAGGACCTGAATAGTGCTGACACTGCCATCTGAAGCACTTCTGACGACTTTATGATATTTGATACGATTGTGATCTTTTTCGGGCGTCAAGGAGCGTTTCCAAAAATCAACCAAGTCAACGAGGATAAGAGTTAAAATAGGCTCTCGAAATAAAATGCTGGGCTCCTGGGCGATTTGGCGTTGCGGGGTGTTTAATCATCCGTCGGGGTGATTTGAATTTGAACGGGGATCGAGGCGCTTAGAGAATTTCCCTTTTTTGTTTGGAGTTCTTGAAAATGGGTATCATTACACAGGCTCTGCACATTGCCGAGAAGAGATGTTGATTGTATTGATGGTTGCTTGGTGCACAAAAGAGCCTGGGCGTTTGTGAGGTTTCATCTCATTGGTTTTTCACTCTAGATGGTTTCTTAGCTAGTTTACGAACTGAATGTAGAAATCCATGGGAAGGAAGCTTGAGTGCCTATGGGCATGGAAATCCCAGACTCATGCATCTATCTTGGGAACGTGGTGTTGAAAGTGTTCTTCTAGCGGTGACAGCGTGACAGCTGCAGGTGCAACTGCAAGTGTCACTTTTTGTGATTGCACGGGCCAGTGAGAAGACGAGGAAGGAGGGGTCACGGCGCATGGTCTATACTCACCCCACTGCATTGATAGGGAAGATACGTTGTCTCACATGGCCCTTCTAATACCGTGACAAGCTTGCATAAGCGCCTCGGAAGCGAGCGAGAGCTGTTTCTATCAACGTTGAAGGTGCTGCTTTACCCGCCACTGGTAAGGCAGTTACAAAAATAGGTGGATGATCAATATCCCTCCCTCCTCCTCCACTTCACCACCTACACAACCCAATTAACTACTCATGCATGGGACGTGAATTCTATTTTAATGTCAGAGACATCACAACTTGTGGGAGATTGCATGAGCCTATCACCAAATGCGCCTCCCCCCATCTTCGAAATAGTAAACAGAGAGCCGCCTCTGTTGCAATGCACTGTTGTTTCTTCTCGGAGCGCTTACACTGTCAACAGCATCTATTTTTGCGATGAAACATGCTGCTAGGTAAACCTGTCATTCTTTTAAGCTTTTCTCTTAACCTCTTGCTGCCGGAAAGTTGTTTGTTTCATGCTTGTTGTTATATATCCTCAAGTGTCCGCACGTTTCGCAGTTGGATTTCGGAATTCTCACCCATGCCTCTTCGGTTGACTTGAGGTTGCTCCCTACTTTCCACGTCCACATACATCAACTGTGCATCGTTGAAATGGCTATCGCTAAGGACAGCATTTCGTCACCATTAGAGGCTGGGACATCTCTCCTAGAGCTCAAGCGCCTTCCACTTCAACTCACGTCTGCTTTAGACTACGTCTCCAGTCGTTTGGTTCGCAAAGGGCTGCATCTGTCAATGGTCGTCATACGAAAAGAGGTCAACATCCTTCCCATCCCCCAATCCCCAGTACTTCCAGAATCTCCACAAGGTCCTCACATTCCTTCTGTTGCAAGCTCTCCAGTGAGGTCACTCTTCAATACTGCGTCCTCCAGTTTGACCAAATCCTTGAGCAAGCACTCGAGCAGCTCTTCCATTTCAGACGATGCATCTTCTACCTTACGCTCGCCATCAGCTCTGTCGCATGCTAGAAGACTAGGCTTCCCATCTTCTCCGAAACTTGTCAACTCTCCTTCGGCTCCTTCATTCCCGAGGTCAATAAGCACGCCAACTTCGTCAGTAATGAATTCATATGGAATTAGCCTTATGCAAACCACAAACCTCACATCAAAAGCCGAGAAAACGTTGAGGCGCATCATTCAAAAAGCAGAAAGAAAACATTCTATTGGGTAAGGTTCTCAAGAGCTCAGGCCTTATATGCATGAACGTTAACCAGATAGTAGATCAGGATGGCTTCCCTCTGAACCTCTTTCCAACACCACCACCTGCCGCGCAACAACCGACCTCATCCGTCGCTCCATCACACAAAATTCAGTTCTTTTCAGCTCCGAGGGACTTACTCTTCTATCCCTAGATCACACCTATGACTTTAAATGTCACGCACACAACTACATGCAAAAACTTCCATCTTCAGACCTTACTTCCGCAGTTGATGGACTCCGTCGCTTAGTGCTTTCCCAAAATGGTCGAAAGGTTAACCAAGCCTATCTGGTGCGTGTGTATGACTGGCTTGAAGTCTCAGAGAAAGTTTTGTTTGAAATAAACCAAGCATACAAAACTGCCTATGGTGGTAAAGACCGAGAGGGTGGGATTGAAATGCAAGAAGAGGAGAAGCAGCAGCTTCAGCAACCAGCCGTACCACTTATCCGAACGACGGTAAACGAACAAAACAAACAATCTCAGCAATCACCTCTGCCCCTTGTTCAGACGATGGCTGTCAAAGAAAAGAAAGAGCCTCAACCAGTAGTACAATCACTCGCTCAAATTGTATCAAACAAAGAAGAGAAACAACCTCAACAACCACTTAGACCACTAATCCGACCAATCCCGACCGTGAGGACTCACGTAACTCCACCAGCACCGCTCCTTAAGACCATGGCAAATGATGCAAGAAAGCCACCAACCCGCACAGCAGTCACATCAAACGCCGAAAAGAAAGTCACTCCACTACCCCTCCTCAACCTCCAGACCAACTTCCACAACACCAACCGCAGCATCGGTTTCGCACCCCTAGACACATCCACGTCCTCTTCCTTCGCCGTTGGTCTCCCTAGTCCCACAAATAGCAGCTTCAGATTTCCCGGAACCGGCCTCAAGGATCTCGAGGTCGGTGAAAGTGCCAAGGGGAGGGATTACCACGCTTGGAGTTTGAAGGAAGATAAGGGACCGCATATGAGAGGTCCAATGACGCCGAATGGATATGAGGACATCACGCCCATGACGAAGGGAGAGTGGAGCTTCTTGAAGGATGGATGGTATCCCAGAATTGTGGCTGTTGAGACTTGTCGCTGATTGTGAGCCGGAGATTTGATGTCACGAATTTAATGACTTTTTGTATTGTACAAATACATTTTTGGTGGTTCTCATGAACGGAGTTTCGGATTTGGATTGGTGTTAGGACTCGGGAATGGAGTGTGTATTTTCCACCGGATTATGTTGTATGAGAAGAAAAAAGTAAAAATAGGAGCAAAAAAACCTCTAAAATCTGCGATGAGACCAACTCGGTCCCCAAATTACACACTCACGAGTGCCCCCAGTAACCAATGCCAGCCCTCGTAGTATTTCATGATGTAAGCTCTCCCACTTGGGGCAAATATCCTCGTCGATGGAGTCCCATTTCCTGTACTCTCAAGGATCTTTGGAGAGCGCTTCAATATCCCACGGGAACGGATCGAAGTCTACATGCATATCTTAGACGAACTGTGTGATGATCGGTACCCAAGATCCAGAACCAGTGGCGCTCCACCAAGCATAAATAGATGATAATGTGACAGAAAGAGGGGAGAAGGTAATTCCAGAATCATTCCAAATTCTCCGGGGCCGTCTAAGGATCCAATATCACAATTTGTACACGCGAGCAGTTGCCCAAATGTAATAGAATTAAAACAATAGTTTGCATTCAATAGATTTCCGCACAAGCATGGCAATATCCTTTTGGGGGGGGGGGGACACATAGCTTCATCCACTAAGAAAATGAGTCTCAAGGTACAGAGAGCTCTCACGAAGAAATCAAGATAGAGAAAGCAAATCCCGGTTCGTTTCTCATGGCACTGGACGGTGATCTATTCGCTTGTCTTGTTCACCACCCGAACCTGAATCATCCTCAATGGCCCGAGAAGAACAGGTCAAGCTAAAATCTTTAATCGCAAATTTCTACCCATGATCTCTCCTCAACTGGATCAAGATATAGGTTCACTCCAATTGACACCCCAACTACGGACATGGTGGTTTTATCAAGAACGAGCACAAGACATAATTCCAAGGATGCTCTGCATCACGCTTTGCAATATTTTCAAGATTGATCAGGTTGGTATAGACGCTCCAAGTCCCATAAATGCAATGTCGTCGCCATCATAAACTTTACCACTCTCCTCGCACGCTCCTAGAACCTGTGGCTCCTTCGTTGCTGTGTCCTCCATGCAGTGTAACCTACGTATGCTCCAGCAACCAACACGAAGAAGACCACAATCTTGAAGAAGAACCAACTCCAGCTTCCTCCTTGCTTCTTATCTGCCTTATACTTGGCTTTGCCATTCTTGGCTGGCGAGCCAGGCTTGGTTGGCGAAGTATCCATTCGACCCTTGGTATCATAAAGATTCTTGGTTGCAACGCTGATGATATCGTGGTTATCCGATAGCTCTCCAGTCTCAGCTGAAAAGCCGAGATAGGCAACGCTGGGAATCAAAGGTGGGCTGGTCGTCTCGAAGCACTTCTCCCATTGATCATCTGCCTTGTACTGCAATTCCAGCTTCAACAATTTCTCCTGGAAGTAGGTCAACTTCGCTTTGGTGGGTACACTCGCGCCTCTGATTCCACGAGCTGAGCAGCCCATAATCTCGTTGTCCTTCCCATCGTTGGCTTTATCGTATGGCTTGTTTCCATCGCCCATCATGGCCATGACATAAGGGAAGACAGTTCCAGGGCGGTTGTTCTTGTAGGTATCGATGAAAATGCCGAGGCCCTCGAAGCGGTCGGTAGAGCCAAATACTGGGCCAGGGAGTGCTCGCTGCTTGGTGAGCCACATTGCCAATCCATCTCCATGCAGGGTTCCAGAACCATGAATTTTAAACTCGACCTCAATCTATAGACCTCAAGTTAGCTGCAAGCTCTAAATTACCCAGAGGTAAACATCCTGACCTCCCAATTTGTTGCGGTCAACGGTACCCTCGAGAAGATCCATCCTTCCTGTGATGGTCGGTCTGAAGTGAGACGAATGTATCTGGAAGCCGTCAGCGCATGCCACGTAGCTGGAGTCGACCGCCTTACTGGTCTGCGCGCACAATTGTATTTCCGCCAAAGTCAAACCATCGACTCTGCATATCAGAATCAAGGTAGGGCTGGGTGAGAGTGTGCGTTCGGAGCTGTGTAAACATTAGCTCGTGCTTTCGTCAAGTGCGCAAAGCAAAGCTTGCAGAGAGGAGCGTACTGGAATACTGCGAATGCCATCTTCATCCGTCGTAGTCTGGTCTGAAGCACTGGCAAAAGCGCATGCCGCCAGGGTCAGGCCAGATAGCACTGAGGAGAACCACATAATTCAAAAAAAGAAATGAATGTATGAATTGATGGATTCAATGTGGCCCGAGGTAAGGTCTTAAATGTGGAAATCTTCCTCGCCCGCTCCCAACAAGACAAGAAGAGATCTCTCACGCCCAATCTGTCAAAGAAAAGGAGAGTGGGAGCTGTCGTGCGTAGGTGGTCGTGAAAAAAGGAAAATGGAGAAACCGACAGACGGTGGAATGATATATCTGGGGGGACCAGATGAAGACCAAGCTGGCCTCTAATGCTCGATGTTCCCGCACCCGCACAGCCAACGACGTCGGAGGTTTGACCGCCTGACTTGATTGGACGACCTCAGACCTCTTTTCCCGAGCTCATTCACCCGGAGAAACTGTTAATCCGCCGGCTCGAACATTTACCCTAGGTCTACATTTGTACTCAAGTTAAGAGAGTTAACCCAACTCAACCTCCACATTACACATAGTATCAACCCTCCTGCGACCAGCAATTTCCTCAATTACACATACCAGCCACCTCATATCACAATGGATAGCTTCAGCGGAAACAGCCTCGGAGGTTCGCCAGACAAAGCGGCCATCATGAACCAGATCCGACAAGAAGCCGCAATGAACAACGCCCGCCAGCTGATCGAGGTAGATAATCTCCCATGCACTCTTGCTATCCAAAATAGTGCAACCTTAATAACATCTTCTCTAGAAGGTAAACGAACACTGTTTTGATAAATGCGTGCCCAAGCCTGGCGCATCCCTATCCGTGAGTGGCGCCGCAGTTCTGAACTAGGGACTATTCTGGAAGATATATCCTGACCCTGAATAGAGCGGAGAAACGACTTGCTTCACACAGTGTATGGAGAAGTACATGTCCGCCTGGAATACTGTCAATAAATCGTACATCGGTCGCCTGCAGGCAGAGTCAGGGAAGAGCGCGAGCAACGGAGGCTTGTTCTAAGAGCTTGTTCTAAGAGAATAGATGGACTATGAGCACGCCTGGACCTGGGGGTCGTGGATGGGATGTATGATACGAGTTGCACAATGGGATGCCGTGTATGATTTATAACAGCCATTGGAAGATGGGATAGCCTGGTTTTGGTCCAGCGAGGGGAATGCCCGAATACATTCTGTTAAAGACCAGAAGACATATAAAGATTTGTACAGTACAATAGATCTTCAATTATGACAAAATCACCACTTGTTTGGACGACCTTCAGTATTTTACTTCCTATCTACAGGGGTTTCATCATTCATAACATCATGTTCTAGTGCAGTTTCATACGACACGACTTAATCCCAAGCCTGCAATCTTGGCTCTTTGCCCAACAATTTGTGAAATAGCGCAACAATCTCTGTCTTCACGGCATAGCAACTTCCCCTTTGGCAAGAACGAGAACAGGAATATAAAGAGCTTCACCACCATCGGATTTGTCCCATGTTAGCTTGACCAGCTTCAGAAACTCGAGGTAATCGGCTTCTGCTGTTGGACGAGCAATCTCCAAATAGCCTCCAATAGCCTCAAAATGAACCAGAATCCTGTGTATCTGAGCATCGCTGGGTGAAAGAAACTTGGCTGGCCATGTTTTGGCGCACCCGTGGAAAAGATCCCAGACATCACCGCTGGATGGGAGCTCCATAAGACGGACGACGGGCTCTTCAACCAATCTGATAGCTAAATTCGTGCCGCTGACCGGAATTTGCGAAGCAACCGCCATTGCAGGGATAATACTTGGGGAGGATGAGTGAATGAGCCCGGAAGTAGCTGGTGTTTCTGTGCTATTTGTCCGAGAAAGGGTGTCATCAAGCGAAAATTTAGCACCACTGATTGTGGGAGTAGGACTGGGAGTTTCCGTGCCAGTAACTCGATGACTCAGGTCGGTTGATATTCTTGATAACCTAGCGATCGCGCTAGCGCCTTTCTTGGATGTACGGGGACTTCCGTCGGTATTGAGTGAGTGAGTTGAACGGCTGACTGAAGCGGCAGGTCGAAGGATTTCTGTACTGTTCAACAACGAGCCGTCGAAGGAAAATCTTTGTCGTTTCGCTGAGGTAACGGGTTCTGGACGTTCGGTGGTCTCTAAAACAGAAATCGGCGAGAGGCTCAGACGCTTGGTGGAATAACGACGACCTGGCGTGAGGATTGGGGTGGTAGATGTCTTTGATATCGATGCATCTTCGACTTTAGCTTTTTTCAAGGCTTTGACACGCTTCCTGCCTGCTTTAGGCTTGTTGTTTAAACCTGCCTCTTTACAAGGAGGACAAAACCAAGACTCGGGATCGAGTGGGAGAGGGAAGATGTTACAGCAGCGTTGATGGTGTCCGATCTCTGGATCATGTTAGCATTGACTACTTTGCGTAAATGGGTCACTTGCCGCAGTTGTCACACTAGTGGAGATCAGTAATGGGCACATGTGGTCAGAATTTGATTATTGTACTTACATATACAATATCGTTTCCCTCTGTAATTTCCCCCGAGCCACAATCTTCACAGTCTAGTGACGTGAAAGTACTCCAGAGAACTGCATCCCCCAAAAAAATCTTGCTAACAAAGAATGAATCGAGGCTCAAACTGATATGAGGTCAACCACTGTGTATTGATAGTCTCGCACCACGTGCGTCCAATCCTCCGAGGTGGCCACGAAGCATACAGGAGAGGAGCATCTACCTTTCGACCAAGAGGGCCATTCCATTACGAATGAGAGGTTGGTCCTTCGCCGACATCCAAACCAAGCGGTCGTCGGCAAAGCTTGAGGCGTATCCTTTGCGGTCGGGAATGTGTAGGGGAAAGAAGAGAACCCCACCTTTACACTTGACAAGGAACTCATCGATCAAGCCATTGAATCTAGGTGTAAAGGCCTCCGGATTACTCTCACGACGAACCTTGATCGCGTTAAAGTCGTTCGCCTGGCCCCTAGACTTGTGGAAAGCGGTCAGGTGGGAGACGGCATAGATGATTTCGCGGTGCACCTGGTTGCTGTAGAGAATGCGCAACAGTTTGCAGCACTTCTCCATGGGCTGAGGCTGTTTTATGAAGTCTTCGATCGAGGGTCCCGCCATCGCGATGTCGAGGCGCGCCGAAGCGCGGGGTGGTGAGCGATTACTTGTGGCTGATTATTGATGTTGTCAGGACGGACTCGGCGACTGCCGACAGCGGGAATATATCTTCAGTCCTCAGTGGTCTAGTCGGTGCCAAGCCCGAGCGCACTAGCCGTTGCAAATGTCACCTGCTGCAGCTGCAGCTCCGGCAGCAGCCTCCCAAAGAGGAAGGATTGAGGCAGCGTGCTTGGATTAATATAAATGCATGTGTGAGCACACTGAGCATGCACAACACTCGGAAAATCAAGTTTTGGACAGACGCTCAACCACAGATTACTGTGCGTCCATATCCCGCTTCTTGCTTCTTGGGTGTCCTCACCGATGAGCCTCTACCAAGCTCCCATCAAAACTTCTGCTGAGCGTTTGAATATCCAGTGTAAATCAATGCGGAAATTTATCTTTCGTCTTGCATGCAAACTTCCTTCGGGGTATGACCAGGAGCAAATTCAGACAGCGGGATTTGCGGTCCTTGGGAGGTTGAGATGTTCATCGCTGAGACATTAGGAGAGCTTCGCTGCATCGTTACCAACTGCCGTGGTCGCCCCCTCCTCTCTGCCAGCACTTGGCTTCCCCCGGATCGGCGATATTGTAAATCTATCGAGTATGTCGAGAAGCGATGGGAAAGACGCCTTGCTGTTATTTAAGAAACATATGGTTGCAACAACTGTTCTAGGACATCAGCCGAGCTATTACAACCCCAGGTAGATACCTATTTAAGATACCTACCTAAGGTAAACTACCTTAGGTCGACACTTTCCTCTCCAATTCTTTTCGAGCAGAATGCATCCTCTGGAAAGATCCCCAGAGGTCCAATTATAGCTTTCATTACCAGTTCACGAAGTTTTCTGGTCAGACAGACCTAGCATGTCGATTTGTTGGCCAAATCAGAGAAGCGATTCGATCGTGGAATATATTATTCGTCATGTTCATTCGACGGCTCCATTGCTTTCTACGTCCAGAGGTAGGTGTTTAGTCGTAAATTTTTAAGACGCCTGCTTGGCTATGTAATCATAGCAGCACGATGGGTTGTCCTTCATGGCCTGGGTCAACCAATTACTCTCCCCTCTTCTTAGCTTCTTCCGCCTCTTTCTTCCTAGCCAAGTATCGTTCCTTCGCACTCATGATATCTCCCTTGGTCTTCTGGCTCTTTGAAGCCCTTTCCAGCTTTTTCCTCTCGTCTTCATCCTCTTCCAAAGCTCGTTTGGTCGCCTGCTCGAGCTGAGCTTCCATCATTCGAGATTGTCTTTCTCGCATTGCTTGCTTTCCCCCACCAGCGCCCACGAACCCAGAGCCACCAGAGCTGCTTGGTTTGGAGCTGCCACGAGGGACCTGTGTTGGTACACCCTTTGCTTTGGGTATGATATTCAGACCACCCTTCAACAATTGTCTTTTATCTACAACTTGTCCTTCATCGTTCAGAGCAATAGAGTCCGCAGCCTTCGCGTTGATTTCGCGGGCGATGTCCGCAGCAGTTTTGGCTTTCTCCTGATGATCCTCTTCTACTGGACCGTTCTTTAGTCTCTCCTCGACAGCTTTAACAACCTCCGCGTGCTTTTGCTCTCCCTTCTCCAGCATTTTCTTGTAGAAATTGGTCATTCCAGTCCCCTTGTTGTTCTTCGCCTCCCTTTCCTCTCGTAGCTTCTCCTCCTCTTCGATCCTCCGGTTTTCCTCTTGCTGCTTTTTGTATGCCGAAGTAACGAACTTCTCTTTATCTGCGAACTCGTCTCCTTCGGCCTCACGATCCCTCGCCAGCTTTTTCTCTTCCGCAATCGTAGAATCGCGCTTTCGTACGGCCGCCGCATCTAATAGACTCTTCATATATTTGGGTTTGCGCTCCTCATCTTCCTGTGTAACCTTCTTCTCTGGTCTAAACGAGTCGTAGACCGCATCAAACTCGTAAATGTTCGGATCCAGCTCCTCGGCGTTCTTTGCATGTTGTTTGGAAGTAAAGGTCTCCGAAAGGTCTCCGAACGCGCTGATAGGGGCCTTTTTCAGGGGATTGAGCTTCAGCTTTCCCTTGCCCGGCTGGCTCGTCCCATCACTCCGTACGGGTTTTGAGGGTACGGTACGGTTCGAAAGTCCACCAAATTCTCCAATCTCCTCGACTCCATTTTCCGTAGCCTTGCCGTCCTGGTCCGACTCATCATCGTCACCAAATATCGCCTTTCGTCTCTGCGGCGGTGCTGCTTTCCCATTGTTTTTTTTGGTGGAATTCAAACCATAAGATAATCCCTTACCAGACATCTTGAGTGAAATTGTGGCCAATACTTTGCGAATAGGTGATGTTTGCTGATGGTGTAACTTGCAAGGTGCTGGCTGTTTCAAAGACCTGACTCCGAAGAACTTAAGGCAAGGGACGGAGAGTGTGGAGCCAACGTGAAGGAAGCAGCCGCATTTCGTCACCAAACAGATTTCCCAAGCACACCACACCCACCTGCAGCCTTGCCATCGGATTATTTCACGCCCACATCCGCTCCAGCGATTTGTTTACAATCCAGCAACACACTTCACCATCACAACACTGTGAAGGGCGCAGGTTATCCCCTAGACATTTCAACGTCGGGAGTCACTATTCGACACGATGGCGTCGTTGTCAGACAATCCTCCGGAGAGCGGAGGTGAGCAAGAGAAGAGAGACCAGGACCATACCAACGGATCGACCTCGAAGTTTCGATTCAAGTCGAAGAGAAGAGATCGGAGCGAGCGACATGCATCTCGAGATTTTCCAGAATACACATCAGAAAGGCGCCACCATCGCCACCATCATCGAAGCAAGAGACGAAAACACTCGACCGCCGACGAGCTACAATCTGGCGATAATGGCGATCTACCAAGGGCATCCCCTCCGCAGCAAGAAGACCCAGATATAGCTTTTAGAGAGAGCCTGTTTGATGCGATGGCAGATGATGAGGGGGCTCAGTACTGGGAGGGAGTGTATGGTCAACCTATCCACCAGTACTCTGATGTCAAGACAGGCCCGACCGGCGAACTGGAGCGCATGACCGACGAAGAGTATACCGCGTATGTCCGAGCGAAGATGTACGAGAAAACGCACCAGCACTTACTTGAGGAGAAAGCTCGAAGAGACTCCACGAGGAAAGAACGGGCCCAAAGAGCGAAGGAGGCAGCGAAGGAGGAACGCGTGGCTGACAATTTCAAGAAGAAGATAGAAGAGAGTCTCAAACGAGGACAGGAACGAAAGTCACGAAAGACATGGTCAGAGAAGTGGAATGGGTATGTTCAGAAATGGGAGCATCTTAATGGCCAAAATAGTGCTGGCTCGACCAGCAAGGTTTTTATTGCCTCGATTCCCTGGCCCGTGGAGAGTGGACAGCGAAAGGATGTCTCGACCAGGGCAATCGAGCGTTTCTTTCTCTATGCACCCACTGCAGGGCAACCGACCGAGGCGGAACTGGGAAAAGTCCTTAAACTGGAAAGAGTGAGATGGCATCCAGACAAGATCCAACAGCGGCTTGGAGGGCAGGAAGTCAGCGAAGACATCATGCAAGCTGTCACTGAGGTGTTCCAGGTCATTGACCAGTTGTGGGCGGAGACTCGAAAAAGGTAAACAGGATGAGCGGTTTGCCAATGATTGAGAAACAATCAACACCACAAGGGCGTGGAAGGCGGGTGATATCATATCTAGCGTGGCCTGAAAGGTTGATCATTGAGCTGGACGCGTCTACATTTTCTAGATCGGTGAGGTAATCTCATCTTACAACCGGGCGAGTAAAGACCAAATGCAGCAATCTGCAGTCTCCAAGAAAGAGACGAAACGGTTTCCCAGCATGCTATTTGTATTGTTCACTTGCTCACTCGCCCACTTGTTCGCATTGACATGGGACTTGCGGAGAGGAGAATAAGGACTTCGGGATAGCAGTACCTTCGCTTCCGAGGTGGCTGGACTTTGTTACCCGCTGCTAGTTAGAGTACCTAGGTAGGTATCTATTTACGCCGATGCCTTTGGCTGGAGTAGGGCGGGTGAAACCATTGAGACCTGAGTCAAAGCCACGGCTATGGAGATCGGCAACGAAGCGTGTCATGGACCAAAGCCATCTCTGTGCAAGGGGTGGTAGTACTGTATGTATTTCATTTGTACGGTTCAGTCCATCAAAGATCTCAATTATTTCGGAGGATGTGACACTGGTTCAAGTAGGTAAGGCTTACTAGGTAGTCAATGATGGATAAAGTTCCTGTGATTAGATTGACCAGCGACAAAGTATGCGAAGGGAGATAGATGGTGGAAGAGCGGGGTTCCTGGATGTGTGAGATCTTCGGCCTCCTTACCAGGTGCCGTGTCAACGGTCGATTGCAACAGTCCAGCAGCAAACAGTAGGTAGGTAGTTGGGATATAGGCATCTTCGTGTTGTACGGAGTAGCTCTGTAATTATATCACTAGGTATATAACTTTTGGCCTTTCTTGTGAGGTGTGAAGGTGCCCGTCTCCTCGTCTTCTCCGTCTGATGGTGATGTGATATCGCAACCCCACCCTCACACAGCAGTCTCCCAGCCTCCCTCCCCTCCGAGCTTCCTTCTCCCCTCACCTTGTCCCTCCTCGCCCTCCACTCCCCTCCCATCGCTGCGAAGATTCCAACCCATTCCAATGCAACTCCAGCTCATTCCAATCCCCAACTCCAGTCCCAAGTCCAAGTCCAACTCCAAGTCCAACTCCAAGTCCAACTCCAAGTCCAAGTCCAACTCCAACTCCAATTCAACTCCAACACACCTGCTCCACACTGCCAGCCTTTCCCAACTTCAACTTAACCTCCCCCCCTTCCTTCTACCCCCCTCTAACACCTCAGCCTGCATGCTGTACATTTTGTGTTCTGGTGCTCTCTTGAGGAACTCAGTTGACTGCGGCTCTTTCTCTCTATCTCTCTTGCTACCAGTAAGCAGGTACCACCCTGCCCACTTCCATTGCACTTACTCACCCGCGAAGCATCATTCACCTGCTGTCGTCAATTGATCGCATCTGCCCTGGCCTCTTTAGGAGAGTAGCGGGCTGATTTGATCGGTTTCACTCACAGTCTGGCGTCCCGGCCAACAGACAGACAGGCCAGAAGACAAGACAGCCAGCCAGCCAGCCAGCCAGCCTTTCCAATCACCAACCTCCCCCACCTCACCTTGTCTTCCTCCACCCTAATTCTTCCAACCCCCCTCCTCTTCCTCCTCATCATTGTACCTTGTGTGCGCCTCTCAATCTGGCGACTACTACTGTCTTGATCACTCCCGAAGGAAGCAGGATCTTCTGCTCTTGTTGCTGTCACCATCCTCAGCTTGCGACCAACGACGACGACGGAACCCCGCAAGGCCATCGTCCGTTCATCACCTGTCCTGCAAGCACCCGCTTTCCATCTCGGCCTGCTCTGTAACTCTGCGCCATTTGAGACCTTCTAGAAGTCTTCATCATCATCGAAAAGCAAGCGAGCTAGCTGGCCAGCTTCACAAAGGCCTTGCTCCTCCTTGTCTCTTGTCGTGGTCCAGCTTGCATTGTGAGACTTTGCTAGCCAGGCGACCTGTCAACTCGATATCACCAGTCTGCCAAACCTTCATATGCCGACACTCGGTTTCCTCAAGAAGAAACGGACGAAGGAGTCCCCGCCGGGTCAAAAAGATCTCCCGTCCAGTCAACCCACTAGTCCCATCACCCCGACCTCCTCAAAGCCCTTTGATAATCCGATTGATAACGCCTCCACCCACTCCAGCAACCCCCAGTCCCATCTCGAATCTTATCCCGAGCCCCAATCCGGTGCCCCTCCTCCATCCGCAAACCCTACCGAGGCCGAACGTCCCGCGGCGGTGGGCAAGCAATCAGAGATGGCTCATAGTGTAGCCACCCATCAACAGCAACACGCCTACCATCCAAACGATCAGCAGAACCTTCCGAGCATCAACAGTCTCGTCAACCCCCCACAACATGATGGTGCCTCGCATTCGATCCTGAAATCATCCGAGACCGCCGTTGAACCCCAACCAGCACAACAGACAGCTGTGAGGCAAACCAAGGGAAAATACTCGTTGGGGGATTTCGAGATCTTGAGGACGTTAGGTACGGGAAGTTTTGGTCGCGTTCATCTGGTGCAATCCAAGCACAACCAACGCTATTATGCCGTCAAGGTGTTGAAGAAACAGCAAGTCGTAAAGATGAAGCAGGTCGAACACACCAATGATGAGCGGAAGATGCTGCAAGAAGTCAAACATCCCTTCCTCATCACCCTCTGGGGCACTTTTCAAGACTCCCGGAATCTTTACATGGTCATGGATTTCGTTGAAGGAGGAGAGCTGTTTTCGCTGCTGCGAAAGTCACAGGTAAGGCATTCTTCACACATGTAGGAGATGGACACTTGCTGATAATTTGCCCAGAGATTTCCAAATCCTGTTGCAAAATTTTATGCCGCGGAAGTCACTCTTGCCTTGGAGTATCTCCACTCGAAACACATCATTTACCGCGACTTGAAGCCAGAGAATCTGTTGCTTGATCGTCATGGTCATTTGAAGATAACGGATTTTGGTTTCGCCAAGAAGGTCCCAGATATCACCTGGACTTTATGTGGAACACCTGATTATCTTGCTCCAGAAGTTGTGTCTAGCAAAGGATACAACAAATCCGTTGATTGGTACGTATATGGCAATGATTCATTAGCGAATAATTTTAACGCCCTCCCAGGTGGTCCTTAGGAATCCTGATCTTCGAAATGCTGTGTGGTTTCACACCTTTCTGGGATGGTGGCTCGCCAATGAAAATATACGAGAATATTCTGAAAGGCCGTGTCAAGTACCCACCTTATATTCATCCCGATGCACAAGATCTTCTCCAACGACTGATCACGGCTGATCTCACCAAACGACTTGGAAACCTTCATGGGGGCTCTGAAGATGTTAAAAATCACCAATGGTTTGCTGAAGTCACATGGGAGAGATTAGCGAAGAAAGATATCGACGCTCCATATGTTCCCCCAGTCAAGGCTGGTGTTGGTGATGCAAGCCAATTCGACAAGTACCCAGAAGAGACCGAAGCATATGGTCAAACTGGACATGATGAGTAAGTCTCAGTGTCTAGACATGTGAGGTTCCTGCTAATGATTGTAGGCACGCCGATAAGTTCCTGGACTTCTAGACGCAGGGCTTCACTCAACGTTGATAGACAACCATCTGGCATCCTCGCACGGCCTCGGCAGACGCATATATACGTACAACGATCACGTTTTTGTCACGATCATTTCATATCCTATTAATTGCGAGTCACGAAAATGATGGATGGATGAAAAGGCGGCGGGTGTTATGGCTGGATTATTGTTCAGAGGTGGATGTTGTTCCGGGAGTGCGTTGCTGGTGGGTCGACTAGGACTGTGTGTCAGCTGGTTAAAGATGCTCCCCAATTATTCGGGCCATCTCTTTGCGGGTACTTTTGGGTATACTGGCAGGTGTAAGTGTATTACGGCCGCTGTCGAGAGCCGCTCTATCCAGTTGACATCAATGAAATCGTTCGTACAGACTGTTATTCTTTGGATGTTCATGTATCATGATGCTGACTGTGACATTATCTCCATGATCGGTATGAAGGTATTGTCAATCTGATCGTAATGACATGATTTATGAGAAGTGGAGATTATATACCATAGAAGTCTTCTGTGCCTCACCATACCGTATGAACTTTGTAATATAGTACTCTCATTGTTGTCATGGAGACTGGATCATGGAGGTTCAATGACAAACATACTTTGACTGTCAACATTCAAGCTGATAAGCACTGTGGAGCGTAGGTTTCCTAATCCATTCTAGACTTACTGGCGATTAGCAGTCAGTATGTAGGTAGAGATGATGCTGTATGTGATGTTCAATCATGGGATGGCCAGCTGGTTCCTCAATTGAAAGACTAGTAATCATTTTTCTGTGTTGTCAGCGTTCAAAAGGTTGCAGGGTAGAAGTGGGAGTTTACCAGAAGCCCTCTCACGCCCATGAGGAAGTGACTACAAGATATGAGAAGGACCGAGGGAATCTGATGGACTATCGTGGTTGTGGTGAGGGGGAAGACAGCAGCACTACAATACCTTGAAAGTCATGGTCGGGACCGCAAGCGAGTTCACAAAAGACGGGAAATCAGACTGGACGATTGCATTATTATAGTTGTCGTACTTTTAATGTTCTGTACTCCCCCTTCACTTAAGATTGTTTTTCCAAATCAAACAACTTCGCGAACTACATTTTCCATCATAATACAAGTACTTTTATTTCACCCAGTCATCTAATGAATACCCACATACATTTACATGTTGACAACGATACCGGCAGCACCGAACAAAGCGCCCATGGCAACGGCACCGGTCTGGAAAGCCTCAGCTGCACCACCTCTGCTCGTGCTGGTTGTAGTGCGAACACCACCCGTGGAATCGGTGGTGGTGCGGACAACGGCAGATCCGGTGTTAGTGCCCGAGGACAATCGAGAGGATGCGGAGCCGGTGATTTCACTGAGTCGGCTAGAAACTGAAGATTGAACGGACGAGAGACTATAATAAAAATACATGAGTATGGACGCTCGATGGAGGTAAGCAAGGAAAGACGTACGCGGAAGAGGCGGAAGAGGCAGCCGAGCCACTGCCGGTCAAGGAACCAACGGAGGATTGGATGGAGGAGAATTCAGAATTGACCGAAGAAATCTGAGAGGAAATTTCGGAGCCAATGGACGAGGCAAGGCTGGAGGGAGCTCCGGTGACGGAACCAATGACGGACGAGACTTCAGTGGCGATCGAAGAGATGAGAGTGCCAACCTGGGCCTGTATGGACGATTGATGTTAGGGCTGAGTGTGGCTGCAATTGCGAAGAGAGTGACAAACCGAAGCTACGGCAGCAAGTGCGAGGACGAGAGTGTTGCTGAACTGCATGATTGTTGAGGTTCTTTTGGTGTTGAGGAGAACAAGAGCTTTGAAACGGGTATGGTTGGTGGCGAGTGGGATATGGGATGAGGGCAAAAAGAAGAAGCAATTGGTAGTCACAGGAGGTAAACAGATGCAATGGACAGTGAGGGAAGAGGGAGGGGGTTGCGAAGCTTGTTATATAATGGACGATCTTAGCTCGCTCGTACTGCAGTGGGAAAGAGGCGAGAGAAAGGGAAGCTCTTCCCTGGCCTGGGAAGGGTACGTCACGAAATAATGATACAGTCATGGTACTAATGGGGTTGTCCAGCCAGCCAGATTTTCCACAGCTCCACAGCTCCACAGCTGGCTACTCGTTGCTCCAACACACACATCTGGGAGACGGTGACGGCAACGGCAAGTCGTGCGAGGGGCGCATCCAGAGAGCCAGACTAGTAAGCACGAAGCAACTCCTCGTTTCATGCGTCGAGGAGAGCAGACCAGACGAGCGGGGCGAGCAACGACGACGGTCCTGGCAAAAATGACGAGCCGGCGGCCAGGTTCCTTGTTTACATTTAAGCTTCCCACGAAATATGAGCGGTTGCTGGCACTTCGAAGCAAGGTGAGAAAGTCTGATTGATGGCCATGCGGTTGAGCGTGGCAAGGGAGGCTGGTCAATGGAAACATTCCATAGTTCTCTCGCTCACACTTTGACGTTGTTGGGCGGCTGATATGTTTGAGGGTAAGGGTGAGAGTGAGAGTGAGAGTGAGAGTGATAGAAAGTGATGAGATAGAGAGTGATAGAGATAGAGAGTGATAGAGATAGAGAGTGATAGAGATAGAGAGTGATAGAGATAGAGAGTGTGTGATAGCGAGAGAGCGCTGGAGCTGACGGCAGCGATGATCGTCAGATCTCCACATGGGGCCGCTACAGCCCCCGTTCTTGGCTCTCGGCCTTCCCCCAGTCTGACCCACTTTATCCACTTCGCCCTGGCCCAATGATGTTGCAATTTGTCATGGCGGCGTTTGCATTGCAGCTTGCGTAATACTCGCTATTTCTAGCACACTACCGAGCACACTACGGTAATCACGGATTGTGATATGGCGAGATGCCTTTCTTGATCTCCTGGATGATCTCGGCCGCGGCCTCAGTCGCTTCTCACCTCAAAAATAATACTTTTCGGCTTGGTGGTCCAGTGTGTGACCCAAAAAACTGGTTTAACCTTCACAAATGTGAT